>JAWQFJ010008538.1:0-2500 GCA_034096865.1 Theodoxus fluviatilis | reverse complement strand
CACGTGGTAGAGAGAGCGTCGAGGTAGGAGTGGTAGAGCGCAGAGAGAGAAAGAGAGCGGAGAGAGAGAGAGAGATAGAGCAGAGAGAAGAGAGAGAGAGAGTGAGGAAGAGAGAGAAAGAGAAAGAGACGACAGGCAGAACAGGAATGACAGACAGACAACAGACAGACACACAGGACAGACCACAGACCAGACACAACAGACAGACGCACAGATAGGCATGATCAGACGACGAAAACAGACAGACAACAGACAGACAGACGAGACAGACCAGACAGAAAGACAGACGGACAGACCAGTCAGACGGACAGACAGACAGACATACAG
The DNA here is from genome assembly GCA_034096865.1 of Theodoxus fluviatilis. NCBI lineage: Eukaryota > Metazoa > Mollusca > Gastropoda > Cycloneritida > Neritidae > Theodoxus > Theodoxus fluviatilis. The sequence goes on along the minus strand of JAWQFJ010008538.1, from coordinate 2,173 downwards.
ACAGACAAACAGACAGACAGACAGACAGACAGAGAGGAGAGAGAGAGAGAGAGAGCATAGAGTGTTGTGGTTTTTGCGAAAGGGTTCAGCTGATTACAACCTTGGGGTTAGAAATTCCTAGCCGTCAGCCATGGAGGTTTGTGTCATGTCACCTCATAATATGACCATCCTTGTACTTACGGTGGTGGCGAAGTTTTGGCAAGTCGTCCATGCATTCGTAATGACTCAGCTGTGGAAGTCCCTCCCCCTTTCGGCCAATTTCGCGGGCAGGACCTTAATTCGCGCCCTCCACAGCATAACTGTTTTCACTCCAGCACCACCTGCTGTTCAGCAACCATACAATATTTAGGACATCTCAGGACTCACAGAACATGCCGATAATGTCTTAGGGCTACCGAAAAACAACACATCACTTTGTTGTTGGGCCTCCAGCCTTTCACAGGAGGTATACAAAAATTAATACAAAACTAATTTTATCACAGTGCATTGCATTGCATAACGTTACAATACACTGCATTACAAGACACGCTGACCTGGAGGACCAGTGCCAACGACAAGGATGGAGTTGCCGGACATTGCCAGTTGAGGCTGGATGTAGAGGTTGTCTCGCTGGTTCTGTCATAAGGTTCCTCAGAGGACTAGGGGCCGAGTCTGCAGAAGTGGCCAGGGTGGCAGGGGAACTCCAAGCTGTGGCGGAGACTGCATCCCTGTGGCTCTGGCGAGACGCCGCTAGGTCCGGATGACTTATTGTAGCACTAATGTTCCCCGGTGGCCAAACTCGCTGCTTGGGGCCGCCTCTGGCTGAGATACTGAAAGCCCGGCAGCCAGGGGTTGCAGCTCGTGTAGGGGGCATGGAGCGGCTAGGGCCAACTATCTTTACTTTTTTTCTAAACATTACACTCACATAAAAGAAAAAAAAAAAAAAGAAAAAAAAAAAAAGCCAACAAAAACCACATCGCCTCACATTCACTACAACCACACCACACCACACAGTACTGCACTGCACCCCACTGCACTGCACTACACTGCACTGCACTGCACTACACTACACTACACTACACTACACTACACTACATTACTTTACATTACTTTACATTACATTACATTACATTACATTACATTACATCACATGTTTAGAGAGTTTTCAGGGTCAAAGTCTCAGTGACTCCCTGTACCTTTGAATGCTGAAACGCTTACTAGTCTCTTACAAAGGACACGAAATACTGCAAACGTATATTGCATCCCAGTGTTATCGTTCCAGAGCCTTTATTCAAATCATTATTGGGCATAAATTGTAGTTTATGTGCAGTCCAGTCGTGCAGTCCGGTTCCATTGACTCTGCCCACAATGGAATTGTATGACGGTTTTTTAATTTAAAGTCCTGAACGAATGTGACTGACACGAAAAACTATGAAAGATCATGTGATTTTTCGTTTTAGCACTACACGGCACGGGCAGCAGTGAAACAGTCAGACGTGGGTGACTGTCCTCGTGCAAGGAATACTGCTCATATTGCACGTGGCTGGCAATTCACACGTCTGGCTCCACTCATAAATCTGCCTTATTGAGACAACCGCCATTAACTCAGTCGACCTCCTGCTGGGTGACGTCTTTCCAAATGAAACAGGCACTAACGACAGCCACATGACGAGGCGAGGTGTCTGCAAATACCTTTCTTGAGAAAAGCGAACGCCCGAATGTTGTTGGCAAAAATATCAACGCCACGCTTCGAGAAATGAGCGCGATGGTCGAGGGCATAAACATAGCGACTTACAAAACACAACAGACAAAACGATACGCATAATCAGCAACACAACAACAGCAAACACAAACTACAACACTAGCACAACAGCCCGACACGACACACACACACAGACCCAGGCATAACACAACATGAACCCGAACACTAACAAACAAAGCGGTAGCAACTTACACAACACAACGACAAAACATAGCACAACACAACATAACATAACATGTTTGGAGAGTTTTCTGGATATGAGCGGTATGATTTCAGTCAGAGCCCGGTCGGAGCATGAAGAAGAACATGGGTTTATCGCGAAGATGTATTTTTTGGCATTTGCAGAAATAGCTCTTTAAGTGATGCTAAACACTTCAACGTTTTGTGAATATTTTACACTGATAATTAGCGACAGTTTAACGCCCTGTGCAT
>JAWQFJ010008537.1:0-20006 GCA_034096865.1 Theodoxus fluviatilis | reverse complement strand
ACTGCCACTACTACTACTATCAAGGATACTATTATTACTACTACTACTACTACTACTACTACTTCTATAAAGTGCTGTGTATTGTGCACGTTGCGTTGTATTGTGTTGTGCTACATACTAATTATACTTTATTGTGTTTCATTGCATTGTATTTCACTGCAATGCGCTGCATTGCTCCAAACAGTATAGTTTGGTACGAGTATTGGCTCGGTCAGGTTTGGTTTGGTTTACAATGATTTGGAATGGTAAATCTCCGTTTGGTTTTTTGTGGCATGGCTTGATGTTGTTTTGTAAGGTAATGTATGGTCTGGTTTGATTCGTTTTGGTATGGTTCGGCATGAAATAGCACGATCTGCATATTTTCATTTGTCCCACATGAACACTGAAAAGTCGCTTTTCAGCACGACAGGAGAACATCTTGCCGTGTTTTCACCGACTTCAAAGGGAGCCAGATGGTACCACGTCACGGATACTGCACCATCTGGGCCATCACTTGGGACACTAGTGTCTGCATCCTCACTGAAGCGATCGGAGTGCCCTCTGGTTGTGAATACACAGCACGTTTGTGGCATGCGACAATCCCTGCCTCATCGTTCTTCAGAGCTGGCGGTTCACAAGCACGCAGTATAGATTTTCCTGAGCAGTTCCTATTTTCCTCCTGTGCTTGCGTTTCGGTCAATAACCCCGAGGGGCGATACTATATCGACGTGTCTTGTTGCGCTGAATAAGTAATGTAACAGAGAGCTTCAGCCAGACTTCTTGTTCCCTTATGTTACGCAGTCAGCTAGCTCGTTTTCTTTACATAATACGTATAGGGGGAAACACACACACACAGCCGAACTGGCAACACTATCTCACAGTCATTCTATCAAAACGATGGAACAAGACGGAATGAACAATGAGGAAACAGGTCAAAATTAAATCACTTTAATTTGTTAGGATAATAATTCAGAAATGGATAATTAGAGATTAGTAATCTAGAGATAATAGCTAGGGCTTGCCAACCATATAAAAAAAAGAGGGAGAGTGGGGAGGGGGGTAGCAGCACAGGAAAAACAGGAGCTCAAAATGACGAAACTTGTTCCTTGCTGCCTTGTTGCCTGGCTGCCACGTGGAGTCGTTTAGCTCTGCACGCACGTGGTTATGCTGTCGAGTGGAGGTGGAAGGAAAGCTCGCTGTGCAGTAGAGGGACGTCTTACACTTCAGGAGGGAGAGAATGACTGACGCCAAATCCCATGTGGAAGCCTGTTCGAATGGAGGTTGTATCGCGCGCCGTGTAGTAGAGGGACGCCTTATACTTCAGTTGGAGGGAGAGAAAGATGGGCAGACGGGCACGTGGCGGTTCTCTCAGGTGTGGTGGAATTCGCGCTCCGGCGTTCAAGGGCGAAGCTGGCATAGTTCACGTGGTGGCTTACTCATGTGGAAATCGAATCGCGCGCCCGCCAACAATAACCCAGGGGTTTATCATTCATTGAAAACACTCGGGTCTCGCCCGCTCTACCCCATGGTCCACTCACATGTCTTCTACTCCGCTCAGCATTAATTTGCATTAATGTTTGTGTTGATTGGATAGATGGATTGTGACCCACGGCCCAACAATCTTCCTAGGCCATGCTAGTCACCAATCACAAAATGTCTCCAAAATACCTCAAAGCAAACGCAAGGCAAGTTACGATGTCTTAAGTCACTCTCCTCCCAGGGAATGAGTATAAAGTCAAGATAGGCCAATTCAGAATTCAACCCTCAAACGCACAGTGCAAACCCCATTCTGAACAGAGAGATATAGTATCTCTGACACAGGTTGGTCACGTGACTTCGGCTCCACATTCCAATGATTCTACCAGTCAAAATTCAACATGATCAGAAGACCATTGAGAGTAAAAAGAGGCGATTCTATTTCACTCCAATTATTTATCCCGATAGATAAACACAAATTTTATGTTCTAATAAAACTAATCTATGAGATTTTCAGGAAATCATTTGAGAACTACTTTCAGCGCGAACGTGTCTATAAGGTTGCAAACTGCCTTGAGCACGTGCGATTGTGTATATAGTAATACACACAATCTTTGGACCTACTATAAACGCAGCGAAAAGGATTCCTATGGGTCCGGGCTGGTTTCGTGAATCTATGGTTATACTCTCGCAAGTAAATGCTTTCTGGCCGGAACCTGTGGTCTAACTGCCTTCACACTGTTTGACGAGCTCCACACTTCGATCATTCGTGTATCGACTGATGGAGTCAGTAAGTGATTTAACTTACATTCCGTCTGTGTTGAACATTAATCGAATGGAAGTTTCTTCTGTAGGAATCCGTCCGATTCCGAAGTTCGATATTATCGAATAGCTCAGAAGCAGTTTTTCTAAGTTTAATCCTTCTAAGCATACATTAAATTATCGATTCCTCATCAGCAAAAGCACTCAGTGGGTTTCTGTGTGTATCGGTACAAAAGATTATGCAGATGGGATTGGTTGCCTTACTCGCTCAATGAAGTATAAATATTGCTGTTGTATTCAAAGTCCTTATATTTAGTAGAGTTCACAATATTACACTCTTGTGATTCGAATTTTACGGCATACAAGTTTTACATTCATGGGAAATCGATGTTTAGAAAATGAATTGACGACAAGATGGCTGCCAGTATCGAGTGTATCACAACAAGCGGAGGAATACACTCACGATGTGATATGCCATTCAGCGTGGCTGAGACTCTGTGTTCAGAACGGTGGTATGCATGTTATGGAAGAATTAAGGCTATCACGTGACCAACCTGTTGCTGAGACTATATTCACTAGTCTCAGCCACGCTGAATGTGCAAACCCTGGTTGGCAAGCCCTCAACAACATAACTCTAGCATTACTATTTTAGGAATGGTTGACAGCCACGCTAATTTGCATACCACAGGTTTAGTAGATACAATAGAAGGGGGAGGGGGATCTCGTCACACCTTCTTTGAAATCATTGACTATTTAATCATTCACGTTGACAGCCTCAAATCGTTACTGAAGCAAAGTCCTGCTACTTGTAAGGGCGTCTCAAAGATGTCTGTATATTCACCGAGGCCATTTGTTGTCTGTTTTATTCATAGTGATGTTACGTTTGCTTTGCATCTGCTGAAAAGAGAGAGAGAGAGAGAGAGAGAGAGAGAGAGAGAGAGAGAGAGAGAGAGAGGGGGGGGGAGGGAGGGAGAGAAAGAGACAGAGAGGGAGAGGGAGGGAGAGAGAGAGAGGAAGAGAGAGAGAGAGAGAGAGAGAGAGAGAGAGAGAGAGAGACAGACAGACAGACAGACAGACAGACAGACAGAGAGACAGACAGAGAAACAGACAGACAGACAGAGAGATTGATTGATTGATTGATTGATTGATTTGATTGATTTGATTTGATTGATTGATTTGATTTGATGGATTTGATTTGATTGATTGATTTGATTGTTTGATTTGATTGTTTGATTTGATTACTTTGATTGATTGATTGATTGATTGATTGATTGATTGATTGATTATTTGATTGGTTTGATTTGATTTCATTTGATTAAATTTAATCATTGACCTTTATTTGGCCGACGACTCTTCTGATGTTTTACACTATTTACAAACTTTAAACAGGAATAGCAATAAATAACTTTACAAGAGATACATTTACAAACGAAATTAAAGACACTATGAGTAGTGAAGAGTACTCACTACTCATTACTGGATTAATGCCTCATATGTGGAATCTCAATTACAACACCTGTCAATTCTATGTACTGTTAATGAGATTTTAATAAATGTTTCCACGGATGATTGCAGATATGTGTGCTTTCATAAGCGCATATACTGCAATATTGATTAGACCAACACATGAATCCTCTATCTCTGCAACATTTTCTCTCCTCAACGTTTAAAAGCGTAAAATACAAACATTGTGACATCCCTCGTTTTTCGTATTTCGTGACCTGCGATTAGGTTGGATATGCAAGCAAACCCATCTTTGGACATATGTCTTGAAATAAACTTTTTTCCTGAAATCATTATATGCATGGCTTTAAGTAAAAAATGGGTTTCAGTTTCGTCCTCCTGACAAAATGGACAATGCAAGTCTACATCAATTGCAACCCTTGACCTTGCGTTTACTCTGAGGTCATTGCTACCCAGTCGGAAGCGTAAAAAAGCATCCCTGAAATTTTTCATCTTTATGTCACAAAGGTAACTTTCACAGTGCAGAAGGAATTTAAAAGAATGGTAGAGAGTGAATATCTCACTATTGCAGTGTTTTTCGAGTCAGTCTTGTTCGTAAAAGTCGCGCAAGCGCTGCTTTAGACTAGAGAATGCAAAAACGCTTTTTCATGCACAGTTCCCCCTTTCTGCAATATATATATGCAAACCCAAGGTTCGACAATGTTTCTTCAATTGATCTCACCCAGATCTTCCCTTCAGGCCACTTGATTTTTAACAACGTTAAGTAGGCCTGTTTTGGGAGTCTAGTTTTTGACATCTTACAGAGTCTTATCCAATATTTAACTGCCCTAACTGTGCTATTGATAAACAAAGGGTATCGCCCTAATTCTCCATAGAGCATACTATTTGGGGACTTAATGTCAATGGCCGAAGACGGGTTGTCGTCACTTCCGGAGTTATTTGTAGAAGCCACGTGCGTCGGCCATGATGGTAGGAGACGAGCGCTGTCTGCTAGCTCTGTGCTACGGGAGACGTGCAACCATGCCGACTTCTTGCTGCATGAAAGATTGTTTTAACAACCAACAAAAAGGCATATAAAGAGGAGTCAAACGCTTCTACTACCGTATGCCATCAGTGAAAACCAATCAAGGACTGATTGTGCAATGGATGACCGAAGCCAGACGAAGAGGATGGAAAAAGACGATTTACAGAAGAGATCTGACCTTCGAGACAAACATCCAGCGAGAACGAGCAGTCTTCTCCCACAAATCCTGCTACGAAGAATCGATAGGCTTCCAAAGACCCATAATTCTGTAACTCTTCCAACGTGCACGCCGATGTTCAGAGAACAACATAGGTAAATATGTCCGTGGCACTCGTTGGCGGAATGTTTCTCAATTCCGCATCAAGCTGATCCTTCGTCAGCTGCAGGGGCGGATCTGGGTTTTGAAAGGGGGGGGTGCAAAGTCCTTTTTTGTTTTGTTTTGTATCTTATCAGCGAAGGCGCGAAGCGACGAACCGACGGCGCGAAGCGCCGAGCATGCTAGGGGGGTCCGGGGGCATGCCCCCCCGGAATTTTTTTTATAAAAAGGAAGCAAAATGGTGCAATCTGGTGCAATCTGAGCGTGTAAAGTGCTATTTTCAGGCGATACATTTTGCCACTGATGTGGTGGGGGTTGGAGATAGGACCAACTGTCTCTCTCTTGGGAAGCACATGCTCGAAAATGTACAGTGCTAAATAAGTTCGATGTTAATAATAAAGAATCACAATTCACAAAAACAACATGAGGAAAAAGTCTTTGCAACAAGATCATACCTCGAATTTAATAATCTTTATATGGGGGTGGGGGGGGGGGGGGGTGCAATTACATTTAATTTTACTAGTGCATTCCTATATTTATCAGCATCTCTCTCTCTCTGCACCCACCCACCCCTTTTTATTTTGGCTGGGGGGGGGGGGGGGGTGCAATTACATCACTATATTTATCAACATATTTCTCTTTCCATTTTTTTATTTATGTATTATCATTGTTTATGTATTTTATTTCTTTAATTTATTTAGTTAGTTTTTTGGCTGGGGGTGGAATTACATTTACATTACTATATTTATCAGCATCTCTTTCTCTTTTTTGTTCTGCCGAGGGAGAGGGGGGGGGGGGTGCAATTACATTTACATTACTATATTTATCAGCTTCTCTCTTCTTCTTTTTTTAAGCCGAGGAGGGGGGGGGTGCAATTATATTTACATTCCAATATTTATCAACATCTCTTTCCCTGAGTCTCTCTCTCATTTTTTTGTCTTTTTGCTTGGGGGGGGGGGGGTGCAATTACATTTACATTACTACATTATCAACATATCTCTTTTTTTTCTTTTTTTTTTTGTCCCGCTGGGGGGGGGGGGGGGTGCAATTGCACCCATTGCACACCCCCCCCCCCCCCCCAGATCCGCCCCTGAGCTGGTATGGATGGATGGAGTTTTACGGTCTATCAGCCTTTGTAGGCTATGTAATGCCACTGAGCACGAAAACCTCTAGAATAGTTCCGAATCAGCGCAAATCAAGTCACGATGTCCCTATAGTTATTCGCCTCCTACGAATCACGTAGGGAAACGCGGTAGGTCAATTCTTACCCCCAACCCACAGGGTCATCAGCTGGTATGGATCGAGCCCGCCGATCACCTCAATAATATTTTGTTGAGGTAACATCGACGGGCATCGGGCTTTAGAGAGTCTACGTAACGCGTTTTCTTCCTCGCGGACATCACCTTTGGAAAAAAAAGTAACAACTTACTCTGATCTAGATGTCGGTTTCTTGGCATAGCCAGCTTACCATGTCGGAGCAGAATGAGCAAAGCGAAACGATCACTCATGCTTTGAGTTTTGATGTATGTCGGGACACTCCCCGCAGTATGTTTTGTTTGCTTTGTAAGATTTAAGCAATAGCTGTAAGTGTAAAAATGGTCAGTTATTAATATACTGGGTTATTTAAGTGGTCATGAAACTTCGTTTTGTGCTTTAATGCCATTTTCTTATCATCATCGACCCGATCTTACAAGTTACATTATGCCGAGTGCGGGCAAGTTGATCACTCATCGACTCGATGATCGTGAATTTTTTCGATCCTCGCCAGACCAGGGAAACGCAATGGTCAGTTCAAGCGAGAACTAAACAGTTATATGCTGCCACTCATTCGAGCGTTACGTGAAACATTATATCACACTAGCTCGATCGTCTGCTGGCGTAGTGGCTACGGTTTGATCGTGTTCGTCTTCTAGGTACGTACGGTGTGGTTTGTTTACTTATCTTCTGTGGGTTTTGTGCAGAAATTATACGTTATAATAGTCTATAAGACAATTTTCGATAATTTTGTATATCTAATTAAACTGTTTGCATGTTTTAATGCCATCCTTTCGCCAGGATCTAGCGATCATCACTCCTCAACACAGACGCGAAACATACCCCGATATATAGCACAGGAAGTTATGTAACGCACCATCATGGTTCACCATATGACCCCTATTGAACTCTTCTCCGGCCATACTCAGAAAGCGCTTGCATGCAAACAAATGTGCCTCTTCTACACTGGCTCTTCTGTTTATGCCCCAGAGCTCTGAGTCGTACAGTAACGATGGTTGTACCTGGGCATCCAGCATCTTAAAAGATACTTTGGGGCTCAACGTGTGCAAATTCCACGTGTTTAAAAGCAGTTGTACAACTTTCTGTTTGAGAGAGAGAAAGAAAGAGAGAGAGTGAAAGAGAGAGAGAGAGAGAGAGAGAGAGAGATAGTGAGAGAGAGACAGAGACAGAGACAAAGACAGAGAAAGACATATGCATACCCACGTATGGTCTCATACTTCCAAGCGTTCACACTCATATGCATGCACATACATGTACACATACTTATGTATACAAATAAACACACACGCATGCACATGCACACACACACACGCACTCACACACACACACACATACACACATAAATACACACGTGTGCTTAACCTCACGAAACGTGCACAATGAAGTGGCCAGCCACCTCAAGCCCAGTCCAAACTCAGTTGTTCGGTGTTTAGAGATGTAAGTATGTTTGAAATCTGCAGTCTATTCTGACTAATTTGATATTTGTTTTAAGACTGTAGGATCACATTGTAAAACCTATGCCCATCCAAAATAGAATCAAGATCTGTGCATGGTCAAAGGTGGGTCCAAAAAAAAACCCTGATCAGTGGAGGAAAAGCATAATAAAGTTGTTTTCACGCGTTTAAACGTATTTTGCAGACTAATTATTCCAGGACATGAAAATTGTGTGTCCCTCGCACACATTTCTGCAAAAACGCATAGTTGACAGACTGCCCCCCATCACGTATATCTGTTTGTAGGCTCCCCCAATCGCCTTGCCCGAGTTCACTCTTCACCCCGGACGTCCCGCTGTGTCCCGAAAAAATGGCCCTGCACAAGTGAGAGGGATTTGGAAAGGCGCATTGGGATTGAGGGCTAGTATGTTTTAATAGATTCTTAGCTATTCTTGTGTGGAAATTTTTATACCTGTTATTTGAACCATCATGGAAAAGTGAGCATTTTGTGAGAGAGAATACGTTGTCATGAAGAAGAAAATAAAACTTGTCTGGAACCAAAAAAGGTGTCCACCATGGCCTTCCCGTGTCCCAGATAACGTGCATCATCATGGATTGTGGTCAAGGGGAGAATTCAGTTTTCTTCTCCCTCTTGCATGCTATTTAGAGCTTAGTTGTGCTGTAGATAAGGTGTTAGAGGGATTTGGGAAGGAAATTGGGGTTGTGAGCCTGCTTGTTTTCGTAGATTCTAAGCTGTTCTAGTATTTCAATTTTTATGCCCATTATCTGAGCCTCACAGGAAAGATGATTATTTTCTACGTGTGACAAAAAGATATCATGAGGAAGAAAATAAAACTTGTCTGAAAGAAAAATATGTTTTTATAATTTAATGTTTATTTCGGGTACGCATTAGATTTTACAGGGTAGTCCCTTTACGTGGGATGAAGAGAGTAGAGACTGGTGGGGCACACCATCCGCATGGGATAACGATTACATCGATCGTACCTGAGTAACAGAAGGGATTTCACACGTGATGTTTTGGGAGATTCAAAAAGCAATACTTCAGGAGCCCGAAATTAATCCGCCCGCCCCCCCACCCCCACCCCACCCCCACTCCCCTCCCCCTCGCCCCCGATGAGAAGGAGCCTTTGATGCTCGGTTCTGTTTCGAGGGGAAAAAGCACTCCTGGCATACGGTATCCAATATTTGTTTGCTTGTTTGTATGTTTGTACTCGGCAGATACCGAAGGACTGTATACATTATGATTATCTTATCGTTCGTTGCAGGGGGAAAGGTAGGCTTTTGCTGATAAGTGTCTACGGAAACTGTATCTCACCAAACCGACGTCCATCCACCTTACCAGCTTGTTCTTGCAAAACTGTTGCATGGTCTATGAAAGTTTTTCGGGTGCCCTTTTCCCTCCAAATGCGCACTATAACAAGAACTAGAATGAAAACGAAATGCGCGAAACTACCTTGCATGATGACATCACACTATTTCTTGTGACGTCTATCTTGATCGGGCTGCAATCTCTCAGCCAGTGATTGACCTTCTTGCAAGCACACGTCTGCATCTCGACTTGCTTTGTCGAAATTAAGGCAAGTGTGTCAGGAAGTTCGCTTGTTCGCTTGTTCGTTTGTTTCCAGTTATGGAAAAGTTACTTCGACAAAAAGGAAATAAGGCACGTTTGCCTCCTGGCGTGCGCACTCTAAAGTAGTTATCAATTCAGCCTCGCATGGTGGCCAGCATCGGAATGGCTCGCAGAGGACGACAGCTTCGGCATCAAAATAGTAATAACTAGCAGTACGAGTGACAATTTCAGCCTTAGATCGCGACACCGAGACCTAAAAGTCGTGTTAGGGAGCACAAGATACGGACGAAGCCGCTCGATGCTGCAACAGTAAACCTTCCCGTGCGTTCGTTCCCTAGAAGCCATCAGACGCGATCATCTCGCCAGCGAGCGGGCTTGCCACTATACTATACATGCACAGCTCGCGAAAGAAACGGAAGATACTTTCAAGATGCCAACGAATAGCAGGTAGTGTCGGGTCTTGAAGACATTTTATTGCGAGAATTGATTAACCGATTAGTTGTTGCGTATAATTTACAGCGATCACTCCCTGAGCAACAGATCAGTTCCTTTTGATTGCTTTTTAACTAGCCTGAAGGCCTCCTCACATGTGGACACATTTCTGGCAAATAGGCTGTTTCCATAGGAAATGTCACGCTTGCAAGTGGCAAAAAAATGTTTCAGATGTGCTCAAACGTGGCAATGTTCCGGCAAGTATCCTGTTTCCATAGGAAATGTCGCGCTCGCAGGTTCCAAAAGCTATGTTCTGTCGAGTGTCCGCCGAATAGGAACACGTACTATTTTTTTTGTCCGTCGGACACCCCTTGGACACTCTATCAAACAGCCAATCAGATGGATTCCTTCCTGTGATGTGGTAAAAGAAGTGTCCAACACTGTCCAAATGGCGGCCTCGACACCCCCGATTCGAATTTTCTGTGGCTTCTGCAACTTCATTTGTCAGTTGTAGGATGTCCTGACGCCTATATAGGAATTTCTTGTACAGTTTTTCATCACTGTAGCAATATGTGCCATTTATTGCGAAAAACCTGTTGATACAAGAAGCGCGGCTGACTTGACCGAGTTTGAATACACCAACCCCATGTTGAATGTCTGGGCGGAGAGCAGAGTTAGTACGGGATCTCGAATGCGAGTTCACACCATAGGCGTTTTTCTTGTTTTGTTTGTGGGAGAATTGGTTGGATCGTGACTTGTAAATCGAAAGAAATACCGGGCACCATACTATCACTATGAGCACGATGCTACGGGGAAAGCTGGAAAGATATCTATCAACACATCCAATTTAATGTAACACACGTGACCTAGTTGGTATCGTTGTCGACAACCACGCGGTTGACCCTGTTTTATTTTCTTGCATATATATGCTCTCGCCTGATTTTAAAAAAACTTAATCTCACCTCAGTTCTCATTTAGCGCTTTACCTGACACAAGGCCATTCTGTGTCCTTTCAACAAAACTTGCCACGTGTGAGGAGGCCGTAAAGGCACAACCGAAACATTTATTGCCACTTGCAAGCGCGACATTTCCGAGGGAAACAGCATAGTTGCCAGAAATGTGTCCACGTGTGAGCAGGCCTTTACTTCCTGACAACACGGAAAAGCAGTGGAGCACACAGTATGCTGTCTGAACAAATTCCTGGGGAAAACGAGCCGACTGGATTGCACGGCTCCAAAATTAATGTGCACCAGCAGTGGACAAAAGTACGACTCCGTTAGATGTTTGCTCGGCAGGCTCTAGAGGCACGAGCTCCCACGGAGTACTCATTTGTATGGAAGCATGAACCGTGCAAGACAGCATGCACGCATGTAGCCCAGTGGTGGGATGTCCTGACTGACAGGTAGGCTTCTGGGCAGCGATCCTTATTCGCCACTGCCGAGGGACGACCAAGTTTACAAGTCACTAGATTGTCCTCGGCATTGTCATTACCATCATCTTCAGCTTCTCATCAGTAACGTCATCGTTGTTGTTTTAATTCCTGTTATCTTCATTAACGTCATCGTTGTTGTTTTAATTCATGTTATCTTCATTACCGTTCTTCTTGTTATTATTGTTTTTGTCGTTGAAGTTATGATGCTTATCGTGGTGGTGATGGTGGCCGTTTTGATGTGATGGCTGTGGTTGGAATCATTATTAGCTTTAAAAAAGTCAAGTAAGTGCGGGATTTTGTACCAGGTCAAACGCTAAATCAGTAAAAGACACGGGATTGCAAAGGGGCATGCGTCAATATTTTGAGAGAAACGATATCTTTAAGTGGCACAAAACTAGCGGAGCAGATTGGATTTGAACGGAATTGAGATGAAGGAAAAGACCACTTCTCACGTAAACGCCAAATATCATCCCCAGTTTGTCCATTTTTATGATTGCATGATGTTGCATGTGCCACGACTGGACAACTAAAACTGCCAGACGAAACGACAGGCTTTGCAAATGTTTTGGACCTTTGTTTGTTTGATATTGCCGCATTTTCATTGATCTCGTTAAAGCGGTCTCACATAGATTGTCGCTTACTGATGATTTGCAGGAATAGTCATGTCCAGTCATGCCGCTGAGAGCACCTCCATTTTGGAAACCGCGTCCACTGTGACAATTACACAGGCCGGAACCAGTTTTTCTGCTACATTGGGCAGACCCATCGCTCGAGTCCTGCCCAGCGTCCAGACAGAGTCGCCTGTTCTTACTGCACCCATGACTCTGACTCCACAGCCGTCTCTAACTATGCACATGTCGCTTGACAACCCCGCGTCCATAACAATGCCATCGTCTTTGACCACGCCTTCTTGTGTGACCACGCCCATCTCCATGACCATGGCCGCTTCGTTGACCCCTCCCATCTCCCGACCTGTCTCCTTAACGTCACCAACCCCGAGGGGTCGAATAATCACCTGCATTGTGGCATCCGTGGGTGGGACCGACACGTCCACTGTGACAGCCGTCACACAGTCCCGACCTTGCATCATCCAACTGGCCAGTACCGTCCAGCATGTCGGGGCCGCCTCCTCGCCCATCCTCTCAGTGGCGCCGGCCCCTCCCGGTCCGATCGCCGCGCTGCACGTGTTTGATGGACAAGCCCTTGGGCTCCGCCCTGTGGACCAGGCAACCAAGGTCAAGGTCAAGTCTGCACTGAGCGGGTCCTTCCCTTTGACCACCGAGAGCGTCATCAGGCAAGTTACACGGAAACAGTGTATTATTTTATGGGTGAAGTTCAGCAGTCATAGTCTATGAAAAGGTGTGTGAAGAACTACAATGCTAAAAGGGTTTATGTGAAGATTATTACCGATTCGAGAAATGGCGATAAATAGAACTGCATACAAAAGTTTTGTGTTGATGACGCAAAAACCGTAATGCATTCGGTTGTCCTTAGTCCAACGTTTAGAATTGTGATATTCTCAGGAGCAGCTTTCTAGCACGCAGTGTAACTGAATGTTGTTAAGACTGATGTGGCAGAACCAACAAGATCTGGTGTATATGTAGAAGAGCTTTATCTGGACTTTTGATCAAGGGTTTGTGGTATGACATTTTATATTTTAATGTAAACACGAATCAATGACAAAGTTCCTCATGATTCGTTGAGCGTTACCTCCATGTGCAAGTAGACCAGTTTATCCGTCATCCTCACTGCAACCTTGCCAGGGCCAACGTTTCACCATCGTATTGCTTCATTGATCAGGGCAATACACTTGACGTGTCTCGTCCAATTATTAACGGAAAGTATTGTGTATAATTATGCCCTGTGAGTTGGGGGAAAGAATTGACCCACGGCGTCTCCCTATGCGATTCGTAAGAGGTGAATAAATAGGGACATCGTGACTTGATTTGCGCTTAATATAAACAATTTTAGTGATTTTCGTGCTCAATGGCCTTACATAGCCTACAAGGGCTGATAGGCCGTAAAACTCCATCCATCTGTTATGCTCTTTCTTCTCTCCCAAAGAAGCAACAAAAATAGGGGTTAACGCCCTTGCGAGTAACACACGACAGCACGGTTTTCCTGGGCCAATTGCCTTCCATCCATCCATCCATCCATCTATCCATCCATCCATCCATCCATCCATCCATCCATCCATCCATCCATCCATCCATCCATCCATCCATCCATCCATCCATCCATCCACCCACCCACCCACCCACCTACCCTCTCATCCACCCGTCCGTCCGTCCTTTTGTCTGTTTATTCCTTATTTGTTTATTAATTCATTCATCCATTCATTCGTTTAGTTAGTTATGTAGTTGGTTTATTAGTTACTTTGTCAGTTACTTTGTTAGTTAGCCAGTTATTTAGTTAGATAGTTATTTAGTTATTTGTTTATTTATTCGTAGCTTTGAATAAACCATGATATTCGGTGCCTCTCCACGTGACATTTTGTGGAGGGTTTTGGGCAGGGTCACAAAGTCTAATATATGTCGCAGGGAGGAGCAATAGTACGACTTGTGGCAAGCAGAAACTGACGTTTGGAAAGGCGAAGTAATTGCACCTTCTCCAATGGAATTGTGTCATTTCTTACAGATGGCCCTCCAAATCCGTTTCCGGGAACGAGACATCTGCGCGTCAGGTGGACTCGTCAACGTCAACATCGCCACAGTCATCACCGCCAAGAGTTTTGTCTTCGGCGTTTTCTCGTCACGCCCTGGGCCTCCCCTACCCTGCGTCGGGACCCTTATTGTCCCTGCCATCTTCTGATGCGTCATCGCCGTCGTCGGTGTCATCGTTTTCGTCCACATCATCGTCGGGGAGCTCGCGTTCCCGTACTCGGACAGGGAACTCGAGCAACTCCCGGAAGTCTTACCCGGGTGACGTCAGCGAAGCGGAAGTCTCGCGCATGCGCCTTCCCGGCGCCGTCTGTCGGACGGTCAATGTACGCATGCGCAGGCATTACCAGCGAAGGCTGGCCAGGATGGGAATGGAGGGCGTGAACTTCCGCCATGTGCAGCGTTCTAACGAGAGTTTCTGCGTGCGCACTGGGGACCGGCAGTTCTACCGTGGCCTGCCACTAGGAGTGAGGCATCCTGTCGTTCTCTACCCCACCCCCTTCTGCCCTGACAGGGAGAAGCACATGAAGGGGGTGCGGGAGTCGATGTTGGAGCTCCCTCTGGCATGTCCCACCTGCTGGAGCGTACAGCGCAACTACCCCCCGTTCCCCCATCCTGCCCCCCGTCCACGCTCTCGCTCTCGCGTGAGATCATCCACCCCTCCAAGGGCACCCCTTCCCCACCCGTCCCCTTCTCGTCCACAATCCCACCTGTCCAAGGCTTCCCCGCAGTTGTCGACGCCACCAACTTCACCTTTGTCCTCCATTGTCCACTCCCTTCCCCAGGCCTCTCTGCCCTCCTCTCCTCTCCACCCGTCCCCCAAGGACCACAGGAGACTGGCACTCGGGGTGTAGGGATATGAAACTCAAGGTTGGGTCTCCTATTCTACAACCCCGCCTCCCCCCCCCCCCCCCCCACGCCCACCCCCCACCCCAACACCCTCCCCCCCCCCCCCCCCCTTCTTCCTTATCTCACACCACTCCCTGGTGCATTGTTTATTTGCGATTGTTCGGTTGGTTCATGTTTTGCCTACGACATGGCTTCGGTCTCCTCGTGGATGCTGGGTTCTATTCATCCATGACTGGTCACCTGTTTTACTTGTAGAATTGATGAGAGCACGGCCAGTGAGCTCAATGCGAAAAGTCAACCCTGTTCGACGTGGCATTTGGAGCGATCAAGACGTGAACGGTAAAAGAATGCCGGCTTGAAGTGACATGATAGAAATAGGAAGAACAACGAATTCGGTGGAGCTGACGATTTCAGTTTCAGCAATTTCATTCGCACTTAGGCTTAGACATCAGCTTCGAATCTGAGAATGCATGGGACAATTGAAAGAAGCCATCAACTCTATAAAATGTGGACAGATGTTATGAAGAACTTTCGCCTGATAATTTTTTTCCTGGAGGAGGTCATAAATCGCATGCCTTCATGCCGTACGTGTTATCAGTAAGTATCCGGTACGAGATGCTGGTGAAGTTGTTCCATATTTTGTAGCTTTTTCAGACACTCGGCCCCTCTGTCTCAGGTCTAGCATGAGATACTTCTCTGTGGCTCGTCAGACTGCTGGGAACCGCCTAGGACTGAGCTGTGAGTGAAAGGGGTCACGTCCAAGGACTCCAAAACCTCTCGCTACAACATGTACGTACTGCGACTACTGCCCGTAGAACTGAAGTTGTGAGCAAAGAGATGCACATATTACATCTCAATGACACGTCCTCGAACAGTCAATGTAGAAATAAGTTGGTCTTCGTCGAAGTTTTTTACGTGCTCATAGAGCACTTAACAAACAACAACAACATACCCAATTTCGGTGGCTTTCACCTTTTTTTAAAAACGTGCTTGCGAGTGTTAATCCGCGCGGCGGTGGAAGAAAATGTGTTGTTTCGCACAATTCGTTAGTGTTGAAAGCATGTTGCTTTCTGGGAGTAGTAGTAATCACTCATGAAATAAAACTAATTTGTTTCTCTTGGCGTATGTACTGATTACGATTTTTTAATTCATTACAACGTAAGAAACCACAAAATTTCCTGCAAGAAGTCAAGAAAGTTCGTATTACATTCGAAAATTCGAAAGTTACATTTCCTCAGCACTCTCGAGAGGGTTCGTTGCAAAGTATGAGGACTTTGGAGCTTGGCTGTTGTAAAGGTTTTTGGGGGGGTTGGGGTGGGGTTGGGGTGGGAGGGGGGGGGGGGTGAATTATGGAATCAAAAAGACCGCGCTTCATGATGATTCTGCAAACCATAATGGGAACGTCATGTTATTGAAAGTCTTAGGTTCTCAAAGAGGCACTGCCGCTCCAGGACAACTCCTGAGCCGAAACCTCAGACCAGACGCAGTCATACTGGTCCAAAGCACTCAAGCAATCATCATCAAATAACTGGATGTCCCCCTGGGAGTCCAACCTGGCATTGGGCCATGTGAGAAAGCTACCCAATGCAGAGCTACAGACAGAGCGCTTGGAAAGGGAACGGACCCGCAGTGTAAACCTTGAGGGAAAAGTCTGCTGGAGGTTCTTTTACTGGTCAATGATAGACTTGCTCCGAGACATATAGGATCACCAGTGCAAAGCTGCAAATATCACTGAGGCTGCCTGCATGTGTTTTTAAAAGGCAAGTTGTAGGTCCTGATGGTCTGAGAATCCCTGCATCACTTAGACCCTGAAATGTCTCCCAGTAGCACAGAGGCTCTGCATGGGGCTGGATGTGCAAGTACTACCGGTGCAGGCCCGGACAACGCCAAACCTGAGCAGTCCAGCTGGTGAATGAGGTGTGGCAGAACAAACTGTGCAGTAGGAAATGTTGCTCTGTCTGGCCTACATAATCCAGGTGTATGCTTCTTGCACAGTTTAGCTTCGCGAAAAATAATCACCAAAGTCGAAATGTCTCTCAAACAGCGTGAACCCGAAGTGCTGCTACTAGCGCAATTGCTTACAAGGTCAGAGCCAAAGCAACATCCGTTTAATTTCTTCACATTGTCATCAAAACGGGCCGTCAGTGGTTTCCCGATAGTGTTCACTATCGTTCTTGCTGGAGTTTCGGCCACATGTTGCATCTAAACGATAATTATTGTCAACGCTTTGCCCAGCAGTTCACATCCGATATGACCAATCTGCTCGAGTCCTCACGCAGCCAGGCCTGGTAATACGTTATTGATCCTCGCGTATGGAGCTCCTACCGACTTTCCTCGTAGTCGTAGTTCTTGTGGTCTTGAGTCACAGGTTAACACACAAAGTGTTTGCAGTATGAAGACGTGGAATAACGACTTTACATGCAGACCTTGCAGTGATGATGCTGTTGCTGCTGCTGCTGCTGTTGCTGCTGCTGCTGCTGCTGCTGCTGCTGCTCCTCCTGCTGCTCCTGCTGCTGCTGCTGATGATAACCCAAATTTTTTTCTCCTTATTGAACTTGTTCACGCAGGCACTCGCCGTGAGCGCTCATCTCTGAACATTTGTTTAAATACCTCTCGAACCGAAACGCGTCTCTGGTCCCACTAGAGGATCGCGTACCAAGCGTGGAGGCAGTCACACACGGTGCAACAGAAACACGCTGTATCAATAATATTTCTCTGCCTTAGAAATTGTTTGGAGGTAACACCTTGAACCACTCAACTACTCTATAACTTATAAACCACGCAGTATCCTGTACCTCTGTCAGTGGCTCGAGCTCATTCTAGTTCACTAGAGACTTACTCGCCTACCGGCGATACTGACTCGATCCACAGAATGGCTTGAGCTTCGACTTGCGCAGAGGACTCCGACGCACGTCTCGATTTGAATAATGTGGCGATTTAAATGTAATATTGATATGTTCTACAAAGAGTTTTGATAAATCAATACTGCTATTTGGTTATGGTTTCTTTGTGTGTGCGCAAGTAATTCTACAAGTGAACGTTTTGCGTGTGAACCGAAGAAAAAAGAACAGACATAATTGACTCCTGTGAGGGTAAAGAGCGACGGTTATAGGCAAGGTGCGTCCCCATTTGCTGACGGACAGAAGCATTTCACTTGAAATACTGGGTGAA
Organism: Theodoxus fluviatilis; assembly: GCA_034096865.1. Taxonomy (NCBI): domain Eukaryota; kingdom Metazoa; phylum Mollusca; class Gastropoda; order Cycloneritida; family Neritidae; genus Theodoxus; species Theodoxus fluviatilis. The sequence continues at coordinate 2,142 of JAWQFJ010008537.1, read as the reverse complement.
TAGATTCGGCCCCAAACTGAAATAATTTCTGGTGACTCGAATGTCCACTGACATAATTTTCTGTTCACACACGAGGAAACTTATATTGCACGATCCAAAAACATTTCTTTTGCATCCTGTGTGACGGCCTTTAGGGTTGCCTCCGGGAAGCCCGTCTCCGTCCAAACCTTGACTGGCAGTCCCTCCCACAACCTCCGCAGATAAAGTGAAGAAGAGGTCCACCTGTCCTCTCACCGTTTTCCGCAGTTCTCCCCGTTGTCCTTCCGCGGGCTTCTAGACTCGCTCTTCCCACGCTCTCTCTCACAGCATTCTTCCAGCAGTTGCGGTTGTCAGGTTGTCCGGTAGGTGCTCCCAGCTGTCTGCGTCGATGCCTGTGAGATTCAAATCTCTTCTGCAGATATCCATGTAGCGAAGTGTTTATAAACATGATAACAATGACGACGACGGCAACGACGACAATGATGAAAGAAGGAAAAGGAGGAGGAGGAGGAGGAGGAGGAGGAGGAGGAGGAGGAGGAGGAGGAGGAGGAGGAGGAGGAGGAGGAGGAGGAGGAGGAGGAAGAAGAGGAGGAGGTATGGAAGAGGAGGAGGAGGTATGGAAGAGGAGGAGGAGGTATGGAAGAGGAGGAGGACAAGGTATGGAAGAGGAGGAGGACAAGGTATGGAAGAGGAGGAGGACCAGGTATGGAAGAGGAGGAGGACCAGGTATGGAAGAGGAGGAGGAGTAGGAGTAGGAAGAGCATGAACAAGAAGAGGACAAGGAAAGGCAGGAGGAGGAGAAGGATTAGTTCGGCACGTCAGGACCGCATCAATCTCTTCGTGTGAAATGATGTCATGCAACAGTTGCCTCAAAGTGGCCGTTTTTCCCTTCTGGCTCAGGAAGTCTTCTTTCCGGCAACCCTTTTTTAAGGCTCGTTATGCTGAAGATTAAGATTACTCTCACAACCTCCCCCCCCCTCCCTCCCCCTCCCCCCCTCCCCCCCCCCCCTCCCCCCCCCCCCACTCCCCGACTTTTGCTTGTCCTACGTTAATGGTTACTGGGCACGCGAGAGTAGGCCTAAATCTGGCCTTAGCATCGGAAATCATTGTCTACCCAACATGCAATTTTCCGTCGTCGAGTACCAACGGTGTAGACTGTAGCATTACAAGAACACAGAACCAGATAGGTCGTGAAGGTAAGCGACATCTCGATGTCTAACTGGGAAAATCTGCACTTTGATCCCAACCCTGGAAGAGCAGCAAAAGGAGAAGGAGCCAAATGTCTCGAAGATTTATCCAATTTGATCTTGACAACAAACCAACCATGCGAAAACTACTCATCAGGGATCCATTCATTTAAACAGTCTGCCTTCGTTGCAATAGGCCTACGTGCAGGCAAAGATTATAGGTTACATGTAACCTATTATCTTTGGTGCAGGTCTTTGAGCATCCAAGTTTGAGCTTCGGTCTCATAGTCTGCCCCAGCTTCATCTTCCAACAAATCACCACTCAAATCTATGTCCGGGGATCACATGGGATGTAAGGCCAGCACATCAAACTGGCACTAAGCTCCAGGATTCTGAGCGTATCTGTTTTTGTAATGCTGACTCAGGTACCAAGACTGCAAATGATAGCGTTTCTGTTCTGAATGTGTGCGAGATCAACTGACAGGCTGCAAGAAGTTCGAAAGCGGTGAGTGCGAAATGACTAAAATATTCGCGCATAATCATGGCATCACTTGGCTGGCGTATACAGGATAGGAACATCAACAAAAAAATCATTCCTGTACATTTTCCCTTGTTCTTTTAGTGGAGTCTCGAATTTCAAGTTCGCCGAAAACAAGACTTTGAAGACATGCTGCCCCTCTGATGGATAATTCAATACTGCATTATGAGGAGGAAGTTGTCATAACAGTCGGGGTGCGTGTGTCTGTGTGTGTATCTGTGTGTGTAGGTATGTGTGTGCGTGTGTGTATGTGTGTGGGCGTGTGTGTATGTGTGTGGGCGTGTGTGTATGTGTGTACGTGTGTGTATGTGCGTGCGTGTATGTGTGTCTGTGTGTGTGTGTGTGTCTATTTGTGTGCGTATGTGTGTGTGTTTCGGTGTTTGTGTGTGTTGTATGTGTCTCTGTGTGTATGTGTGTTTCGTTACAAGTCGGCTCTGA
>JAWQFJ010008536.1:5000-18575 GCA_034096865.1 Theodoxus fluviatilis | reverse complement strand
AATGTAATTGCACCCCCCCCCCCCATATAAAGATTATTAAATTCGAGGTATGATCTTGTTGCAAAGACTTTTTCCTCATGTTGTTTTTGTGAATTGTGATTCTTTATTATTAACATCGAACTTATTTAGCACTGTACATTTTCGAGCATGTGCTTCCCAAGAGAGAGACAGTTGGTCCTATCTCCACCCCCCACCACATCAGTGGCAAAATGTATCGCCTGAAAATAGCACTTTACACGCTCAGATTGCACCAGATTGCACCATTTTGCTTCCTTTTTAAAAACAAATTCCGGGGGGGCATGCCCCCGGACCCCCCTAGCATGCTCGGCGCTTCGCGCCGTTGGTTCGGCGCTTCGCGCCTTCGCTGATAAGATACAAAACAAACAAAAAAAGAACTTTGCACCCCCCCCTTTCAAAACCCAGATCCGCCCCTGAACTATATCTCTCCTAAAAGATCTAAACACAATTTTCTCCATGGAAAAGCACGTCTCTAACAAGCTGGTCTTAATAAAGAAATAAACACCGGACGCATATTTATGATCTGCGCTCTGAGCAGCAGATGATCGAGCAGCTAGCATACAGGCCTATATTATAATTATAATAATGATAGCTGCGATGGCATTTTGGATCTCCCATTAGAAAAAGCGACTGGTGTCAATAGGTTAGAAAGTTTTTTTTCGCATAACTCTGAACACTGTGGTGTTTCTACCTGGAATTAGAATCGACGCTTTCATTCACTCATAGCTGAAAATGAAGCGACGACGGCACGGAGAAAACTGCGCTGCAATATCGTGTTCAAATGCCAGATACGGCTGTCGTGGAAAATCTTTTTTCCGCTTCCCCCGAGACGAGACAAGACCCAGCCTTGCACGAGCAATGAGGATAGTTGATCTTCTGCTTAACAGCGTCAAGATGGATATAAATTATCGATGTGGTGTTTCATTTTTTCGCACTGATCTGAAGCACCGAGCTGTCACCTCCACCGTGTAATCCTCTTGCCCATAGATCTTAATTTCGTCTAAATAACATGAGTAATATTTATTCATACCCCTGTCTATCACAGTCTGAGAAATCTTCTCACTGTCTGGCAAAAATGAGACACAAAATGCTGTCCGGAATACAATGCAACGAGTTAAGTCTGCGTTCATTTGGAAGCCATTTTTGCGCCCGCATCTGTTACCACGAGAGATACAGCAAGAAAGTGACGTGGCTGTGGAGTGGGTCGCCATTCCATGAATTGACTACTTGCATCGTAAAAAATCATTCTTTCTCCTTCTCCAATGTTCTCGAAATTATTCCTCCTGGCATAGATTCTATATAGGATCCATCCTCCTAAAAAATCTACTCGCAAATGACGTCACGTTATACGACGTCAAATGATGACGTCACAGATTTTGCAAAATGGAGTCTGTTGAATTGTTTTCAATGAAACACCAAAATGTAAAAAAGTCACTTTCTTTTCAAACCTCGATTCTGAAAATTTGATAATATTAAATGGGACCTAACTTCCAGTCAGTGTGCAAAATCTCAAGGAAATCCGTCCAGTAGTTTTTGAGATATAGGCCGTGGAGACGGGACAGACAGACAGACAGACACACAGACAGATAAAGTCTGTAGGACCTCCAGTAAACCTGGAGGGATAATATTGAATGGGACCTAACTTCCAGTCAGTGTGCAAAATCTCAAGGAAATCCGTCCAGTAGTTTTTGAGATATAGGCCGTGGAGACGGGACAGACACACACACACACACAGACAGACTAATAAAGTCTGTAGGACCTCCAGTAAACCTGGAGGGATAAAGTCTGTAGGACCTCCAGTAAACCTGGAGGGATAAATACACTGATGTCTTACCACATGTCAAGACGTCTTACTGAAGCTTGAGAAGGGACCACTGTTAGTCAACACATCGTACCATTGCGTTTTCCTCTATAGCAATACTTGTCACTTTCCGTTTCTGTTCTAATGGACAACCTACCAGGCTTCCTTAGTGAACCCGTCAACCAAGAGGGGACTGGAATGTGTGAGAATTGCCTAACTGGATTACTTTTTTTTACAGGCCTAATCAGTGGATGTGTTGATATCAATTATGCCTCCTCGTTGAATAGGTGCACAAGTTCTTGAGATCGTGTTGTTTGTTCAGTTCGTATAATTTTATGAACTGGGAAACTTTTTTCTCGTTTGCTAGCGGTTTCCTTCTCTTTGTCTCGATCACTAAGCATCGAGAGATGCTCATCTCGACCCAAGTAAAACTGAGAAAATGATGTCATCGATGTTTTGCATCATCTAGAATCTTGACACCGAAGAGTGGCCGAGCATGTTATCATTAATTATTTTCGGGGTGGAAATAGTGGTGGTAGTGGTGATTAAAGTGGATGTGGTAGTGGCGGTGGTAGTGGTAGTAGTAATGGCGGTGATGATGTTGATGGTGGTGGTAGTGGGGGTGGTGGCGACGGTTGTGATGGTGGTGTCGACGGCGGTGGTGGTGGTTGTTGTGAGGACGGTGGTGGCGATGGTGGAAGTAGTGGTGTTGATACTGCCGCTGCTTCTAGAAGAGGTGACGATGATTTGATGGGGGCCGAAGTTACACTGGTGGTGCTGGTGCTGGTGGTGGTGGTGGTGCTGGTGCTGGTGGTGGTGGTGGTACTGGTGGTACTGGTGCTGGTGGTACTGGTGATACTGGTGCTGGTGGTATTGGTGGTACTGATGCTGGTGGTACTGGTACTGGTGGTACTGATGCTGGTGGGGGTGGTGGTGGTGCTGATGTGGTGACGATGGCGGCAACTGTGGTACCATTCAAGGCGGCAGCGTCGGCAGTGGTATCAGCGGTAGTATTGGATGGGAAGGTGGTAGTTTAGACAATGGCGGTGGTGGTAGTAGTGATGATGATGTATGTCTGTGTGTGTGTTTGTGTGTGTGCGTGCGTGCGTGCGTGCGTGTGTGTGTGTGTGCGTGCGTGCGTATGTGTTCGTGTACGTGTGTGTGTATGTGTGTGCGTGCCTGCGTGTGTGTGTATGTGTGTGTGTGTCTGTGTGTGTGTGTTTGTGAGCGCTGTACGTGTGCGTATGCGTGTGTATGTATGTACGCGCGCGCGTGTGAGTGTGTGTGTCTGTGTGTATATGTGTGTGTGTGTGTGTGTGTGTGTGTGTGTGTGTGAGACACTCATAAAGAGGTAAATAATACACTGTATATAACATGTTTCTTTACATTCATTGAGAATCCGATGCCTGTCGCTAAAGACAAACACCAGAAGTTGCTTTGGCAGCCATCACAGCCGCTCCTGTTTTAAAGACGACACACCTCACAAGGGACTTGTCCCATGTCTCGCCCGCCCATCTCCATGTGGCAGATGGCAAGGACGACCTACTGGTCGTACTCTCTTTGCTAGCTCTACCAGCAGCAGGCCTTCTGTATGGGCCCTGGTGTTGCCGCCACTCATGTCCCAGCTCTCTGAGACGCCTTCCGTATGGGCCCTGGTGTTGCCGCCACTCATGTCCCAGCTCTCTGAGACGCCTTCCGTATGGGCCCTGGTGTTGCCGCCACTCATGTCCCAGCTCTCTGAGACGCCTTCAGCTCAAAATGGCAAGTATGCTGAAGATGTCTGCCTGTCTGACCCCTTCAGTGGTCCCCGCACCTGACAGTGTATGGATGATCACAGAGAGGACAAGTCTCTTGCTGTGTAAGAGCGGGGATACGGCGGGGCTGCGGAGACGAGACAAGAGCCATATCTCCAACAGAGGGCTGAAAGGAAGAGGAGCTCTGAGTACGACCGGGACCCCTCCTATTGAGCCTGCGACCACTGCAGCCCAGACTGACAATCCAGGTACGGGTTCCTGAGCCGCTCCAGTAAGCGCCAGTAGAGGAAGCAACTCCATCGCTTCACGCGATCGACGCAGACCTCCTGCTGCTGCTGCTGCTGCTGCTGCTGCTGCTGACGACGACGACGACGAAACATTGGGATGAATTACAACACCAGCAGGATGTGCCAAATAGCTTCGAGAAGGCAGACGACTGATCATGTTGGTCTGGCCGCAAGCTCCAGAGCGCCCCACCTTGCAGTCACTTAAGTGTGGCTGGTGCAAACGACTTTCAAAGCTCTGAAGAAGCTAGCATGCGTTTTTGATCAAGACGTTTGATTCACTTTACCTCTCCTGAACTAGGAGTTGGTCGGGAAGTGGAAAACTGGGACGTACGTGGGTGGATTCATCCGCAGCCTGCTTACTGCAGGGAGTTGGGGTGGTTTTGAATGATAATCAACGTGGGCCAATGACCAGGGTGAATGCAATGGAATGAAGGTCAGGAAACTAGCTTAGAAAGATAGGATTATCAGGTGCAGCAGCAGCAGTAGCAGCAGCAGTAGCACTGGCAGTAATAGCAGTGTGATGGCAGCGGTTTCGAGTGCTGTTACGTTTACGTTAAACCAATTTCATTGTGGTTCAAACGATTCAGGCTGAAATCATGTAGGACGCTTGTCCGCAGTCTACCTAAATTCCCAGTCCAGGAAGCGGTCTGGGGCTAGGTAAGGCAAGACGTTCCTTCCAGCGTGAGGGCGGGGGTGGGGGTGGGTAGGGTGGGGTGGGGGGGGGGGTAGGGTGGGGGGGGGGGTAGGGTGGGGGGAGGCCCAATGTCACCACGGACACAGAGACTGAGTGACCGCACTCTCCATTAATTTACATTAACTATGGAACGACTGGAGCCAGATGTTTTAGAGTTATCTACCGCAATAGCCCTTTTCAGCACGCGTTGGTAATGACGTATTTATGCAAATTGCCCACATAAATGAAGCTTTAATTCGTTGCCGTAATGTGGATACAGACAGACTGAAGCAGTATCAGTCCTGAGTTGGCTTGCCCTGTATACCTTTCCTTTAGTCCATGTCGCTCGAAAAAGGCGTCTTCAGGAAGTTCTCCCCCTCACTCAGTTACTGTCCATGTATGTGAATGTCACATATATAAATTTGAAAAACCAATTTAGTTAAAATTTATTCTAAATTTTCCCCCCGACATTCATGGAGCATCATTTGAACACCTCTGTGTCACGTAGGGAGTATTTCCTACCCCCGATCATCTCAACCGTATCGGGAACAAACCGACAGACTGCAGATGAAAACAATGCAGTTTTCCTCCTTTTCCATATCGGGTATATTATTATATATCAATTTTCACGGGTATCGGGTTTGTGTGTGTGCGTGTGTGTGTGTGTGTGTGCGCGTATGTGTGTGTGTGTGTGCGCGCGCGTATGTGTGTGTATGTGTGTGTGTGTATGTGTGTGAGTGTGAATGTGTGTGTGTATGTGTGTGTATGTATGTGTGTATGTGTGTGTGCGTGAGTGTGTGTTCGTGTGTGAGTGTGTGTGTATGTGTGTGTGTGTGTGTGTGAGTGTGAGTGTGAATGTGTGTGTGTATGTGTGTGTATGTATGTGTGTATGTGTGTGTGCGTGAGTGTGTGTTCGTGTGTGAGTGTGTGTATATGTGTGTGTATGTGTGTGTGTGTGTATGTGTGTGTATGTGTGTGAGTGTGAATGTTTATGTGTGTGTATGTGTGAGTGTGAGTATGTGTGTGTATGTATGTGTGTATGTGTGTGTGCGTGAGTGTGTGTGCGTGTGTGTGTGTGTGTGTGCGTATGTGTATGTATGTATGTGTGTGTATGTGTGTATGAATGTATGTGTGTATGTGTGTGTGTGTTCCTGGGTGAGTAGAGACACGTGACTTATGCGTCCAGCACAAGCAAGCACACGGAAACGCTTCCAGCAAGTCAAACGCTGCAAGAGCAACGAACGCCACTCGAGTGTCAAAACCACGTGACTACAGCGCCACAACACCGGGCAGACGAGCATCTGCTGGAGTTTACATTCAAATGTCGCCTTATTCTTCTTTATTTCTAGTTTTCCAGGGCAAGTGCAAACCTATGCTAAATGATCCTGCATATGCGTTCGCATGTAAACACTTGTGCATAACGCACCAGATCAGGCGCAAAGAAGCAGTTTACAAAGCGACTTGCAACCCATATTGTTACGCTCATAACATTCTCTTTTGGACTTCTGGGACTTCCAGGCTATCACTTTAACCCACACAATTCTGTCGAAGCAGATCTTCCCCAAATCTCGATTTTATTTATTTACTTACTCACTTATTTACACAACAGAGGCACTATCGAAACGACTCGGTCATTTCATATAACGATCCCTTTGCCATGCGGGACAGCATTTACATGTACCTTAAACCTCGAGGGCAAACAAACTCACTGTGAGTACTTGGAAATGGGAAGTAACTCGTAACAAGGGCGGGTCTGTTTCGCCACAGACATGGGAGGAGTAGGCGTTTAGTGTCTACACTAGTCAGTACAGCTGACATAGGTGGCTTTTCCGGTCGTTCCCAGAGAGTTAAGCTAACCATTAGTGGGTGTGGAGTGCTTGGTGGTTTCCCGTGTAAGAAAAAAGGGAGCGACGTTTATTTCCCAGACGGCAAAGGCATGAACACATTTCTAAGGTCGTGAGCGCATGCAGACATTTAAATAAGACATGAGCTGATGAGCACGCACACCTGAATGTGCATGCGAGTGTACACACGCAAACATACAAAAACACGCAAGCAAAGTTACACACAGGCGCAGACTCGTATACAAGAGAACACAAAGGCACATGCACAAACACATTCTCTCTCTCTCTCTCTCTCTCTCTCTCTCTCTCTCTCTCTCTCTCTCTCTCTCTCTCTCTCTCTCTCTCTCTCACACACACACACACACACACACACACACACACACATTCATTCGTGCATGCACGCACGCACGCATGCACAAACACAAACGCACATACATGTCTGAGCGCGCACGCTCTCACACATACACATACACACACGCACGCATTCAGGCTCGCACGCACACACACACACACACACACACACACACACACACACACACACACACACACACACACACACCGAGCACACCTTTACTCATGCTCACTTGCTTGCTCAAGTTCAATTGCCCTTTCACAGTCTGAACAGCATGAACAGAGAGGGCGGTGTTGGACAGGATTAGTCACCCGTGCATAATGCTAACACACCTCATTAAAACGTATTCACCGACACCCTGTTATTTGTGACCCTTTACCACGAAATGAGTATAGTATGTCAGTAGTAGATTTTGAAATACAGGGGAGTAATCGAAACGAGTAATGTATGACACTTGTAGATTTTGAGATGCAGGAGAGAAATTGAAATGGGTGTTGAAACTGGCCATTAGCAAATTATGGCTCTGCTGAATAGTTTGATCTATAATCTTGTTACTGTATAATAGGGGCATTTCTTCTTCAAATTTTGACTCTAAGCAACGTACAAGGCTATGTAACTAACAAACAGACACACACACACACACACACACACACACACACACACACACACACACACAAACACACACACACACCAATTTCATAAAAAAAATTAATTAAGGCTACACTTATTTGGTGCTTTCACCACGGTAAAACACTAACTCAAAGCGAGAGCCGTGCTATGGCATTCCTGAGGTCTATGGGGAATTCTCTTCATTTCAGACAGCCCGTTTATATCGGATATTTAGAACAGAAGACCAATAGAAGTCTTCGAAACTTGTCAACAGTTTGAAAGTGTGGTCACTGTGATTCATCCCCTTTTTTTTTAACGCTCTTTTTAGACAAATGAACTCTTTACCATCTGTCATTTTGACAGCCCATAATGCCCTATTAAAAGATCATGATACGGTTATGTGTGATATATCATTTTAAAGAAAATTCTAATACCTTTACAGCGGTACCAATAACTCAAAATGTAATTTAAAAAAATCATAATACACTCAATTTGTGGTGGAAGGTCAATATGGGAAGTCACACATTCAGTATTGTCGTAGTTGCGAGCACTGCCCACTACCTCAGTCACGTAAAACTATGGACGCTAGCCAGGTGGTCGTTGAAGGCTCTTCTCAAGCACACTTTTCCAGTTGCTTGAAATTTGTTCCTTTTTTTCATTTTCAAAAATTGCAGTGTTTTCGATACGTTTAGTGTGATGTTCATTTATATGGCAAATGATAGCGATATTGTCGGTTAAAGCCATCGTACAAAAGTCAGATTTTTAAAAGCCACGTGAGAATAACAAGAGATGTATTCAGCTTAAGACGATGTTCTCGTTATCATACATTTGTAAGGATAGTGTGTCAAGAAAAATTAAGAACACATTGCGCTGATTTTAAATGAAAAGTTTATAAATCATATCAGATACATTTCCGATATACTCAGTTATAAAATAGAATGATGATTAAAAGCAACAAAACACACACCATTTACAATATCGGATACCACAGAATGAGAAAAAGTTTCAAACGAATATGTACAAAAATCACTTTTGTGACAGCAGCACGACAAAGCAGTAGTTAGTGCAAGAAGCACGAGAAAGCATCCTCACAGAAGGAATCTTTGCGTTAGTAAATTAGGCAGCAAGCATGCTAGGATGTGTGATCATTGCGAAGGGGGTGAATAATTACGGATCAGGGCATTAGTAAACTAGGCAGCAAGCATGCTAGGGTGTGTGGTCATTGCAAAGGGGGTGAGTAATTACGGATCAGGGCACATCTACATAAAATGCGCTTGAAAGCTGTGGAAGACAATTCATTCGTTGAAAATGTGGGTACATATATATGGTTAAGTCACGTGACAATCGCCTCCTACTTCACACGAGTCAATCAGGTGCTGGTATTGCTTTGTCACGTGATGTACCCATGGAGCAGGCATGGGGATTGGACAAATTCAGCTCTTTCCATCGTCATCGCAACAATTGCTTTTGACAAAACGTATAAATACATACACACATAAGCTAGAAATCAAATTAAAACTAAGTTCAATATGCAGAGAGCACAACATTTTCGAAAGGGGAAACCACAATAAACATTCATGACCAAGACGCATCATATCACAAGTAGATAACAAATGAAAGACAAAAAAGAACAAGATGAGTGCACACAAGGTGACATTGGTGTAAATTACATGCAAAGATTTTTTTATGAGGAAAACAAAACAGAACGAGTGAGAAAGTACGGGGCATTCTGCGACGAAAACGGAAAAATCCGCTGGAAAAAGGGTAAATGGGAAGTTATGTAGAGGGAATAAGAGGAAAAGATGGAGTAGAAAAGTGAAATTTAAAAGAAGGACTAGCTAACTTTGAAGCGTTCGAGAAAAATATCTCATACTACTGGTAAACAGTTAAACAAGCGGGCAGGAGTGGTTTGCGATTGCTGAACTGTAAGTAAGACTTATCATGTACGTAATTGCTCTTACCTCAGCAACCAACCGTTCGAGCATTCGACATAGCTGCTGGTTACACATGTACAGCCAGACACGCAAATGAAACAGATTTTGACAGTTTTCGAAAATAATTTCACCCTAGCACCATACCATACCGAATGGTTGATGTACACATGCAATTTATGACAAACGAAGGTACAGAGTTATCACCCAATTCTGGGTCTCAAACAGCTTTACAATTTACACAGTATGAATGACAATTGAACGAGAACATGCTTACTAATCAACCGACGATTTTTGCGTGTGGAAATACTTCAGAGACAAGAGAATGAATCGTCAGACATAGACGCATTTTTAAAACAACTACTTGCTGCTAAGCGACAGCTGTCTCGTCGCGGCAAGTGTGGGGGAGTCAGCACAGATCCGACGATCCGACCATCCCGACAGTCACATCGTCACGCGCTGACAGCTTTCATTGATGTGGTGACGCCTGCTCTTGCAAAGCACGGATGCATCCGTGTGAGTCAAGCTTCGGGGGAACAGAGAAGAAGCTAGAAAAGGACAGATGGAGCTGGAGCGTTGAAGACATGTATAGAGGGATGGGGATGGGTGAGTGGGTGAAGGGAGGAGAACAAAGGAGGAAGAAGGGTGGGAGTGGGGGCAGGCTTGAAGAGGCCAATAGGGCAGGAACAAGGGGGTGGGATGGGGCAGGTAAAAAGCCAGGGTGCGTCTTCACAGCAGGTTGGGTGTAGGTGTCCTCAATTTTTCGGCTTGGGCCCTGCGCGTGGCGTATTAGAGAGGCTGCCCTTACCCGAGATAATGGAGACCATAGTTTGGTTGAATGCGGTCTGCACTGCCTTCAGCGCCTGCGAAGATCCCAGGAGGTCCGAGTGGAGTGCATGCGGGAGCCGCCAGCGATTAGTCAGCCCAACCTGGTTCCTCACTCTGTATCTTGGGGTTTCGATGAACTGCAGACAATAGACAAGTAATACATTATGGAAGGAAGGAACGATCGAACAAATGAACGAATGCGTGAATGAATGGATGAATGATGCATGTAGTTTTACGGCCCATCTGCTGTTTGTAGGATATGTAAGGCCATTGACTGTAAATTCACCAGAGCTGGGTGGAGTAAGGGCAAAGCAAGACCAGCGTTCCCCACTTATTCGCCTTGCACGAATCGTGAGGAGTGGCCCGATGGTTCTATTCTTACCCCGCGTCCACAGCAGGGCAGGTAGTAGACAACAGATTACATTTCATCGGCCATGGTACAGTGTTTATGGAGGAATTTTCCGACAGTCAGGACTTTGAGACTACATCTACCCGACTTGGGGAAGTCTCCGGTGCTCCGCCCCATTCAAGAAAATTGGGCTATTTGTTATATAGCTCTTGTCATGGGGTTCTTCGAAATTTAAAGAGATAGTATTCTGGACAGGATTAAACTGGAACGCTTTAGGGACGCTTTGCACTGGTGACAGTGACCCATTCACGAAGCGATATTGCATTCCAATCACTTTCGGGAGGGAACACACGGAAACTGTTTGGCAACAACATGGCCCTGCCCCAAAAATTAGTCGTTGGTTATTTACAGACACACAGACAGACAGACAGACAGACAGACAGACAGACAGACAGACAGACAGACAGACAGACAGACAGACAGACAGACAGACAGACAGACAGACAGACAGACAGACAGACAGACAGACACACAGACAGACTCACAGACAGACTCACAGACACACAGACAGACAGACAGACAGACAGACACACAGACAGACTCACAGACACAGAGACAGACAGACACACAGACAGACAGACAGACACACAGACAGACAGACAGACAGACAGACAGACAGACAGACAGACAGACAGACAGACAGACAGACAGACAGACAGACAGACAGACAGACAGACAGACAGACAGACAGACAGACAGACAGGCAGACCCACAGACAGACCCACAGACAGACTCACAGGGAGGCAGGCACTCAGCCAGACACACATACACACAGACAGACACATAGACATACAGAAAGACAGACGAACTGACACACAGACAGACTGACACAGAGACAGACGAACTGACACAGAGACTGGAAGATTTGGGGGAGACTTATGAGTGGGTGCAGTTACTGTTTTTGGCTACTGGTGAGACTTGTTCCTTCGAACAATAGACGTATTCTCCTGGAAAATTCCGGCACGCGACCTTTCATGCAAGGCCTAATGGAAAAAAGACACCCAGCCTTATTTCTACAACAAGCGCAATCCACACCTCTAATCCCTACAAATCCAAAACTATGTGCAGACAAAAGTGGAGACCTGTGCAGCAATGAATAGCAGCGCCCATTCAGCCCTCATACTGAAGCAGCCCTCAGCTTTATGGCCTTGCTCTATATCGGGTGGTGGAGAATATCAGCATTGAGGTATTCAGACCAGGTGGGGGGAGGAGTTGGAGGGAGTGGTCCTACATTGCCACCCCTTTTGTCACTACAGGTGCACAGCAATATATCATCATAGCGAGAAGAGTTCTAGCATGAATGCTAGTCGCGTTGCCAAACTTGTAATCTGCAGTGGGCTGGAGACAGACACTGGCATGGTGTCTGGTAGTCGACAAAGTTCAGAAGGACATTGGTAGAAATAATGTCTGGTGTCTGGAATAGGCTGCAGACATGTGGCCACATAATCGGCATTGTTCCGGAAGACAGCTAGAAATATGTAGTCTCAGCCGTGCTGAACGCAGTGGTTCGTGTCTTACAAGGAGTGCTAGCATGCAGCTCCCGAGACCAGAGGTTAGTTTGGATGAGCCTAAGAATATCGTCCCATGCCTGAGACAGTTGTTATGAAAAATTAAAATTAAACTGAAATGGTAACGTGTATGATAAAATAGCGCTAGGACGATGTTTCGTACCTGGCAAATCAAGCAACTGGTGCATTGATCTGATACGACCGAATACATTAGCGATACTTATACTGAAAGTTTTAGCAGTGGAGTCTACAGGTCCAAGTAGTAAGATAAGCGTGCGTTTATCTTAATGTTGTATCGTTACTTAGCAGTGAAGATGACACTTTGGGCTGTGGGGGGCTGCGTAAGCTGTCGTGGGGTCGTTTCGAGACAGATGAGGAAAGATGCATTGTAATACTAACTCCAAATTGCTGGTATGCCACACTTCGAGAGGCTACAGAGGTCTGTACAAATCAATGTGTGTTGTATAAGACTAGAGCATGTCAGCCTTACTTGCTTTAAAATGCCTTAACAGTTGTAAACAAGTGCTGGTATAAAATAAAGTATTATGTTCATATACATGTATGTAAAATATCCAATCACATTTTTAAATGGTTATACATACATGTATACATATCAACATACAAATATGTGTATGTGAGCAATATAACTAATAACTAAATATTGATTTTTAAAAAGCCGTAAATGCATAAGTACAAGCATACATAGTATGTGAACAATAATTATTACAAATCTTTAAATACCTTTACAAAAGCCAGTAGATATTAAGCAGGGGCGGATCAGTTGGGTTTTTTTGGGGGGTAGGTGGGTTTCCAAACTTTTTTTTAGGAACCGGGGGGGGGGGGAGCTGTGAACGCGCAAAGTGCTCAGCCGGCACAGCAAAGCGGGGGGGGGGGGGGGGAAGGCTGCAAAATGGCCTAATCTGGCGCATTTCGATGGGAAAAAAATATATATATATATATTTCTGTTGGGGGGGGGGGGTCCGGAAACCCCGGAAACCCCCCCCCCCCCCCTCGTCCGCCTCTGTTAAGAGACGTATAAGGGCATTCAAAACACCGTGACGTGTAAGACAAGATCTATACAAAGAAACTCCAGGGCACGTACTCCACCAGGATATGTCGAGCATTTACAGTAGCCTCCACAGAGCGCCACCTCCCGAGATCATTGCTGATAGAGACATTCCTCCAGTGTTTGCAAGGTTGTGACCTAAACATTATCGCGCCCGTTCAGTCCCACCTATGTGTTCCCTTTGCTGTAGTTCTATGCGCTGGGAAAGTTCACGTCATTTTTTGGTTCTTAGATACCCTTGTTGAGTTGGCGATCCTTCGCTAACGTACGAATAGACACATACTAAACAGAGGAACACATCACGTTTCCTCGTTTAGCTCCGCCGGCTTTTTTGTTGTTGCTTTCTTTTTATGTTTCGTTTTCTTACCCGTTGGCAAACTCCATCTGCTTGTCTACCCACCAGCCCTCCAGCCCGCCCGCCTATCTACATGCCTGCCTTTCTGTCCGTTTACTGTTGTATTCTCTCTCTCTCTCTCTCTCTCTCTCTCTCTCTCT
>JAWQFJ010008535.1:0-31688 GCA_034096865.1 Theodoxus fluviatilis | reverse complement strand
TCGTTTTAGTGTCCTTTCAAAGGAATGTTTGAGGGAAAACAAAGTAGTTGCACCTTTAAAAAATGTTGATTAAGAATAAAGTTGGGGGGCTCAATAAACTACCAAAAATTCATTCATGAATCAGAGAATTCTGTAGGATATTTTTTCAAAACAGTTGGAAAATCTACCACAAAAAACCTCAAATATTTCTGCAGGAAAAAACAGATGGGAACTTTCTTAAACAGGAAAGACAGTAAAAAAAATACATCAGAATCAGGAACCGTGTCATGCTGATGAAAGTTTATTACAACAGGTGGAATGCTACAGGTCAGCCATCTACATGTACACGCACACAGAACATCAGCAAGCTACATGTACACGCACACAGAACATCAGCAAGCTACATGTACACGCACACAGAACATCAGCAAGCTACATGTACACGCACACAGAACATCAGCAAGCTACATGTACACGCACACAGAACATCAGCAAGCTACATGTACACGCACACAGAACATCAGCAAGCTACATGTACACGCACACAGAACATCAGCAAGCTACATGTACACGCACACAGAACATCAGCAAGCTACATGTACACGCACACAGAACATCAGCCAACAACATGTACACGCACACAGAACATCAGCCAACAACATGTACACGCACACAGAACATCAGCAAGCTACATGTACACGCACACAGAACATCAGCAAGCTACATGTACACGCACACAGAACATCAGCCAACAACATGTACACGCACACAGAACATCAGCAAGCTACATGTACACGCACACAGAACATCAGCCAACAACATGTACACGCACACAGAACATCAGCCAACAACATGTACACGCACACAGAACATCAGCAAGCTACATGTACACGCACACAGAACATCAGCCAACAACATGTACACGCACACAGAACATCAGCCAACAACATGTACACGCACACAGAACATCAGCAAGCTACATGTACACGCACACAGAACATCAGCCAACAACATGTACGCAATAAGAACAGAACATCAGCCAACAACATGTACACGCACACAGAACATCAGCCAACAACATGTACACGCACACAGAACATCAGCCAACAACATGTACACGCACACAGAACATCAGCCAACAACATGTACACGCACACAGAACATCAGCCAACAACATGTACACGCACACAGAACATCAGCCAACAACATGTACACGCACACAGAACATCAGCAACAACATGACACGCACACAGAACATCAGCAAACATGAACACGCACACAGAAACATCAGCCAACAACATGTACACGCACACAGAACATCAGCCAACAACATGTACACGCACACAGAACATCAGCCAACAACATGTACACGCACACAGAACATCAGCCAACAACATGAACACGCACACAGAACATCAGCCAACAACATGAACACGCACACAGAACATCAGCAAGCTACATGTACACGCACACAGAACATCAGCCAACAACATGTACACGCACACAGAACATCAGCAAGCTACATGTACACACACACAGAACATCAGCAAGCTACATGTACACGTACACAGAACATCAGCAAGCTACATGTACACGCACACAGAACATCAGCAAGCTACATGTACACGCACACAGAACATCAGCAAGCTACATGTACACATACACAGAACATCAGCAAGCTACATGTACACGTACACAGAACATCAGCCAACAACATGTACATGCACACAGAACATCAGCAAGCTACATGAACATGCACACAGAACATCAGCAAGCTACATGTACACACACACAGAACATCAGCAAGCTACATGTACACGCACACAGAACATCAGCAAGCTACATGTACACGCACACAGAACATCAGCAAGCTACATGTACACGCACACAGAACATCAGCAAGCTACATGTACACGCACACAGAACATCAGCAAGCTACATGTACACGCACACAGAACATCAGCAAGCTACATGTACACGCACACAGAACATCAGCAAGCTACATGTACACGCACACAGAACATCAGCAAGCTACATGTACACGCACACAGAACATCAGCAAGCTACATGTACACGCACACAGAACATCAGCAAGCTACATGTACACGCACACAGAACATCAGCCAACAACATGTACACGCACACAGAACATCAGCCAACAACATGTACACGCACACAGAACATCAGCCAACAACATGTACATGCACACAGAACATCAGCAAGCTACATGTACACGCACACAGAACATCAGCCAACAACATGTACACGCACACAGAACATCAGCCAACAACATGTACACGCACACAGAACATCAGCCAACAACATGTACACGCACACAGAACATCAGCAAGCTACATGTACACGCACACAGAACATCAGCAAGCTACATGTACACGCACACAGAACATCAGCAAGCTACATGTACACGCACACAGAACATCAGCAAGCTACATGTACACGCACACAGAACATCAGCAAGCTACATGTACACGCACACAGAACATCAGCAAGCTACATGTACAGGCACACAGAACATCAGCCAACAACATGTACACATACACAGAACATCAGCAAATAACATGTACGCGTACACAGAACATCAGCCAACAACATGTACACGCACACAGAACATCAGCCAACTCACAGCAGAGTCCGGGTGGAGTCTGGAATCCTGTCTGAGGGATTTAAAAAACTCAGGAAGAGTTCCTCTGAACTTCTGCCTCTGCATGATCTGGAAGCAAAGAAGAAGACAATGCTGATCCTCATTCACAATTATTATTCCAAATGTGCAATTAAAAACAAACAAATAAACAAACAAACCTTACCCACCAAAAAAACCCATAGGACAGAGGTGTTAAACTTGTGATGGCAATCCAAGGACTTGGTATTTTTAATTTTGAAATGAGCCTCAGGTATGCACTAGGAGTTTTGATCACATGTCCAAATCCTCCACAGTATCATGCAGAAAACAAGGCCACCACATTTATAGAAGGTTCGAAGGGGTAAACACAGAATAATTATTATGGGCATGATGGGATCATAAGTTCAAATCTTTCTGTTGCCATTGCATCCCTCATGCCCACACAAGAACAGTACAACACACAGGCAAACTGCCATCCTACTGTCACCCCATGCCCCTCTCCCTGTACAGCTGTATGTCAGTCTCCCTGTACAGCTGTATGTCAGTCTCCCTGTATAGCTGTACGTCAGTCTCCCTGTACAGCTGCACGTCAGTCTCCCTGTACGTCAGTCTCCCTGTACAGCTGTACGTCAGTCTCCCTGTACAGCTGTATGTCAGTCTCCCTGTGCAGCTGTACGTCAGTCTCCCTGCACAACTGTACGTCAGTCTCCCTGTACTGCTGTGTGTCAGCCTCCCTGTACAGCTGTACGTCAGTCTCTCTGTACTGCTGTACGTCAGTCTCCCTGTACAGGTGTACGTCAGTCTCCCTGCACAACTGTACGTCAGTCTCCCTGCACAACTGTACGTCAGTCTCCCTGTGCAGCTGTACGTCAGTCTCCCTGTACAGCTGTACGTCAGTCTCCCTGTACAGCTGTATGTCAGTCTCCCTGTGCAGCTGTACGTCAGTCTCCCTGCACAACTGTACGTCAGTCTCCCTGTACTGCTGTGTCAGCCTCCCTTACAGCTGTGTGTCAGCCTCCCTGCACAACTGTACGTCAGTCTCCCTGTACTGCTGTACGTCAGTCTCCCTGCACGTCAGTCTCCCTGTACAGGTGTACGTCAGTCTCCCTGTACTGCTGTACGTCAGCCTCCCTGTACTGCTGTGTGTCAGTCTCCCTGTACAGCTGTACGTCAGTCTCCCTGTACAGCTGTACGTCAGCCTCCCTGTACAGCTGTACGTCAGCCTCCCTGTACAGCTGTACGTCAGCCTCCCTGTACTGCTGTGTGTCAGCCTCCCTGTACAGCTGTACGTCAGCCTCCCTGTACTGCTGTGTGTCAGCCTCCCTGTACGTCAGCCTCCCTGTACTGCTGTGTGTCAGTCTCCCTGTATGTCAGCCTCCCTGTATGTCAGCCTCCCTGTATGTCAGTCTCCCTGTATGTCAGCCTCCCTGTATGTCAGTCTCCCTGTATGTCAGCCTCCCTGTGTGTCAGCCTCCCTATACTGCTGTACGTCAGCCTCCCTGTATTGCTGTGTGTCAGTCTCTCTGTACAGCTGTACGTCAGTCTCTCTGTACAGCTGTACGTCAGCCTCCCTGTACTGCTGTGTGTCAGCCTCCCTGTACTGCTGTGTGTCAGCCTCCCTGTACTGCTGTACGTCAGCCTCCCTGTACTGCTGGGTGTCAGTCTCCCTGTACAGGTGTACGTCAGTCTCCCTGTACAGCTGTACGTCAGTCTCCCTGTACAGCTGTACGTCAGTCTCCCTGTACTGCTGTACGTCAGTCTCCCTGTACAGCTGTACGTCAGTCTCCCTGTACTGCTGTACGTCAGTCTCCCTGTACAGCTGTACGTCAGTCTCCCTGTACAGCTGTACGTCAGTCTCCCTGTACAGCTGTACGTCAGTCTCCCTGTACTGCTGTACGTCAGTCTCCCTGTACAGCTGTACGACAGTCTCCCTGTACAGCTGTACGTCAGTCTCCCTGTACAGCTGTACGTCAGTCTCCCTGTACAGCTGTACGTCAGTCTCCCCATACAGCTGTACGTCAGTCTCTCTGTACAGCTGTACGTCAGTCTCCCTGTACAGCTGTACGTCAGTCTCCCCATACAGCTGTACGTCAGTCTCTCTGTACAGCTGTACGTCAGTCTCCCCATACAGCTGTACGTCAGTCTCTCTGTACAGCTGTACGTCAGTCTCCCTGTACAGCTGTACGTCAGTCTCTCTGTACAGCTGTACGTCAGTCTCTCTGTGCAGCTGTACGTCAGTCTCCCTGTACAGCTGTATGTCAGTCTCCCTGTACACCTGTACGTCAGTCTCCCTGTACTGCTGTACGTCAGTCTCCCTGCACAGCTGTACGTCAGTCTCCCTGCACAGCTGTACGTCAGTCTCTCTGTACAGCTGTACGTCAGTCTCTCTGTACAGCTGTACGTCAGCCTCCCTGCACAGCTGTACGTAAGTCTCCCTGTACAGCTGTACGTCAGTCTCTCTGTACACTTGTACGTCAGTCTCCCTGTACAGCTGATCATCAGTCTCCCTGTACATTTGTATGTCAGTCTCTCTGAACAGCTGTACGTCAGTCTCTCTGTACAGCTGTACGTCAGTCTCCCTGTCCAGCTGTACGTCAGTCTCTCTGTACATTTGTATGTCAGTCTCTCTGAACAGCTGTACGTCAGTCTCTCTGTACATTTGTACGTCAATCTCCCTGCACAGCTGTACGTCAGTCCCTCTGTACAGCTGTACGTCAGTCTCCCTGCACAGCTGTACGTCAGTCTCCCTGTACAGCTGTACGTAAGTCTCCCTGTACAGCTGTACGTCAGTCTCTCTGTACACTTGTACGTCAGTCTCCCTGTACAGCTGTACGTCAGTCTCCCTGTACAGCTGTACATCAGTCTCCCTGTACCGCTGTACGTCAGTCTCCCTGCACAGCTGTACGTCAGTCTCCCCATACAGCTGTACATTAGTCTCCCTGTACAGCTGTACGTCAGTCTCCCTGTACAGCTGTACGTCAGTCTCCCTGTACAGCTGTACGTCAGTCTCCCTGTACAGCTGTACGTCAGTCTCCCTGTACAGCTGTACGTCAGTCTCCCTGTACAGCTGTACGTCAGTCTCCCTGTACAGCTGTACGTCAGTCTCCCTGTACAGCTGTACGTCAGTCTCCCTGTACAGCTGTACGTCAGTCTCCCTGTACAGCTGTACGTCAGTCTCCCTGTACAGCTGTACGTCAGTCTCCCTGCACAGCTGTACGTCAGTCTCCCTGTACAGCTGTACGTCAGTCTCCCTGTACAGCTGTACGTCAGTCTCCCTGTACAGCTGTACGTCAGTCTCCCTGTACAGCTGTACGTCAGTCTCCCTGTACAGCTGTACGTCAGTCTCCCTGTACAGCTGTACGTCAGTCTCCCTGTACAGCTGTACGTCAGTCTCCCTGTACAGCTGTACGTCAGTCTCCCTGTACAGCTGTACGTCAGTCTCCCTGTACAGCTGTACGTCAGTCTCCCTGTACAGCTGTACGTCAGTCTCCCTGTACAGCTGTACGTCAGTCTCCCTGTACAGCTGTACGTCAGTCTCCCTGTACAGCTGTATGTCAGTCTCCCTGTACAGCTGTACGTCAGTCTCCCTGTACAGCTGTACGTCAGTCTCCCTGTACAGCTGTACGTCAGTCTCCCTGTACAGCTGTATGTCAGTCTCCCTGCACAGCTGTACGTCAGTCTCCCTGCACAGCTGTACGTCAGTCTCTCTATACAGCTGTATATCAGTCTCCCTGTACAGCTGTACGTCAGTCTCCCTGTACAGCTGTACGTCAGTCTCCCTGTACAGCTGTACGTCAGTCTCCCTGTACGTCAGTCTCCCTGTACGTCAGTCTCCCTGTACAGCTGTACGTCAGTCTCCCTGTACAGCTGTACGTCAGTCTCCCTGTACAGCTGTACGTCAGTCTCCCTGTACAGCTGTATGTCAGTCTCCCTGTACTGCTGTACGTCAGTCTCCCTGTACAGCTGTACGTCAGTCTCCCTGTACAGCTGTATGTCAGTCTCCCTGTACAGCTGTACGTCAGTCTCCCTGTACAGCTGTATGTCAGTCTCCCTGTACAGCTGTACGTCAGTCTCCCTGTACAGCTGTACGTCAGTCTCCCTGTACAGCTGTACGTCAGTCTCCCTGTACAGCTGTATGTCAGTCTCCCTGTACAGCTGTACGTCAGTCTCCCTGTACAGCTGTACGTCAGTCTCCCTGTACAGCTGTATGTCAGTCTCCCTGTACAGCTGTACGTCAGTCTCCCTGTACAGCTGTAGTCTCCCTGTACAGCTGTACGTCAGTCTCCCTGTACAGCTGTATGTCAGTCTCCCTGTACAGCTGTACGTCAGTCTCCCTGTACAGCTGTACGTCAGTCTCCCTGTACAGCTGTATGTCAGTCTCCCTGTACAGCTGTACGTCAGTCTCCCTGTACAGCTGTACGTCAGTCTCCCTGTACAGCTGTACGTCAGTCTCCCTGTACAGCTGTACGTCAGTCTCCCTGTACAGCTGTACGTCAGTCTCCCTGTACGTCAGTCTCCCTGTACAGCTGTACGTCAGTCTCCCTGTACGTCAGTCTCCCTGTACAGCTGTACGTCAGTCTCCCTGTACAGCTGTACGTCAGTCTCCCTGTACAGCTGTACGTCAGTCTCCCTGTACAGCTGTACGTCAGTCTCCCTGTACAGCTGTATGTCAGTCTCCCTGTACAGCTGTACGTCAGTCTCCCTGTACTGCTGTACGTCAGTCTCCCTGTACAGCTGTATGTCAGTCTCCCTGTACGTCAGTCTCCCTGTACAGCTGTACGTCAGTCTCCCTGTACGTCAGTCTCCCTGTACAGCTGTACGTCAGTCTCCCTGTACGTCAGTCTCCCTGTACAGCTGTACGTCAGTCTCCCTGTACAGCTGTACGTCAGTCTCCCTGTACAGCTGTGCGTCAGTCTCCCTGTACAGCTGTACGTCAGTCTCTCTGTACAGCTGTACGTCAGTCTCCCTGTACAGCTGTACGTCAGTCTCCCTGTACGTCAGTCTCCCTGTACGTCAGTCTCCCTGTACGTCAGTCTCCCTGTACAGCTGTACGTCAGTCTCCCTGTACAGCTGTACGTCAGTCTCCCTGTACGTCAGTCTCCCTGTACAGCTGTACGTCAGTCTCCCTGTACAGCTGTACGTCAGTCTCCCTGTACAGCTGTACGTCAGTCTCCCTGTACAGCTGTATGTCAGTCTCCCTGTACAGCTGTACGTCAGTCTCCCTGTACAGCTGTACGTCAGTCTCCCTGTACAGCTGTACGTCAGTCTCCCTGTACAGCTGTACGTCAGTCTCCCTGTACGTCAGTCTCCCTGTACAGCTGTACGTCAGTCTCCCTGTACAGCTGTACGTCAGTCTCCCTGTACAGCTGTACGTCAGTCTCCCTGTACAGCTGTACGTCAGTCTCCCTGTACAGCTGTACGTCAGTCTCCCTGTACAGCTGTACGTCAGTCTCCCTGTACAGCTGTACGTCAGTCTCCCTGTACTGCTGTGTCAGTCTCCCTGTACAGCTGTACGTCAGTCTCCCTGTACAGCTGTACGTCAGTCTCCCTGTACAGCTGTACGTCAGTCTCCCTGTACAGCTGTACGTCAGTCTCCCTGTACAGCTGTACGTCAGCCTCCCTGTACGTCAGTCTTTCTGTACACCTGTACGTCAGTCTCCCTGTACGTCAGTCTCCCTATACGTCTGTCTCCCTGTACAGCTGTGCGCCAGTCTCCCTGTACGTAAGTCTCCCCATACAGCTGTACGTCAGTCTCCCTATACGTCAGTCTCCCCAGACAGCTGTATGTCAGTCTCCCTGTACAGCTGTGCGTCAGTCTCCCTGTACAGCTGTACGCCAGTCTCCCTGTACGTCAGTCTCCCTGTACAGTTGTACGTCAGTCTCCCTGTACAGCTGTACGTCAGTCTCCCTGTACGTCAGTCTCCCTGTACGTCAGTCTCACTGTACGTCAGTCTCCCTGTACGTCAGTCTCCCTGTACGGCTGTATGTCAGTCTCCCTGTACTGCTGTACGTCAGTCTCCCTGTACAGCTGTACGTCAGTCTCCCTGTACAGCTGCACGTCAGTCTCCCTGTACAGCTGTACGTCAGTCTCCCTGTACAGATGTACGTCAGTCTCCCTGTACAGCTGTACGTCAGTCTCCCTGTACAGCTGTACGTCAGTCTCTCTGTACTGCTGTACGTCAGTCTCCCTGTACAGCTGTACGTCAGTCTCCCTGTACAGCTGTACGTCAGTCTCCCTGTACTGCTGTACATCAGTCTCCCTGTACAGCTGTACGTCAGTCTCCCTGTACTGCTGTACGTCAGTCTCCCTGTACAGCTGTACGTCAGTCTCCCTGTACTGCTGTACATCAGTCTCCCTGTACAGCTGTACGTCAGTCTCTCTGTACTGCTGTACGTCAGTCTCCCTGTACAGCTGTACGTCAGTCTCCCTGTACAGCTGTACGTCAGTCTCCCTGTACAGCTGTACGTCAGTCTCCCTGTACAGCTGTACGTCAGTCTCCCTGTACAGCTGTACGTCAGTCTCCCTGTACAGCTGTACGTCAGTCTCCCTGTACGTCAGTCTCCCTGTACAGCTGTACGTCAGTTTCCCTGTACAGCTGTACGTCAGTCTCCCTGTACAGCTGTACGTCAGTCTCCCTGTACAGCTGCACGTCAGTCTCCCTGTACAGCTTTACGTCAGTCTCCCTGTACTGCTGTAGGTCAGTCTCCCTGTACAGCTGTACGTCAGTCTCCCTGTACAGCTGTACGTCAGTCTCCCTGTACAGCTGTACGTCAGTCTCCCTGTACAGCTGTACGTCAGTCTCCCTGTACGTCAGTCTCTCTGTACTGCTGTACGTCAGTCTCCCTGTACAGCTGTACGTCAGTCTCCCTGTACAGCTGTACGTCAGTCTCCCTGTACAGCTGTACGTCAGTCTCCCTGTACAGCTGTACGTCAGTCTCCCTGTACGTCAGTCTCCCTGTACTGCTGTACGTCAGTCTCCCTGTACTGCTGTACGTCAGTCTCCCTGTACAGCTGTACGTCAGTCTCCCTGTACAGCTGTACGTCAGTCTCCCTGTACAGCTGTAGGTCAGTCTCTCTGTACAGCTGTACGTCAGTCTCCCTGTACAGCTGTATGTCAGTCTCCCTGTACAGCTGTACGTCAGTCTCCCTGTACAGCTGTATGTCAGTCTCTCTGTACAGCTGTATGTCAGTCTCCCTGTACAGCTGTACGTCAGTCTCCCTGTACAGCTGTACGTCAGTCTCCCTGTACAGCTGTACGTCAGTCTCCCTGTACAGCTGTACGTCAGTCTCCCTGTACAGCTGTATGTCAGTCTCCCTGTACGTCAGTCTCCCTGTACGTCAGTCTCCCTGTACGTCAGTCTCCCTGTACGTCAGTCTCCCTGTACGTCAGTCTTCCTGTACGTCAGTCTCCCTGTACGTCAGTCTCCCTGTACGTCAGTCTCCCTGTACGTCAGTCTCTCTGTACGTAGGTCTCCCTGTACAGCTGTATGTCAGTCTCCCTGTACGTCAGTCTCCCTGCACAGCTGTACGTCAGTCTCCCTGTACAGCTGTACGTCAGTCTCCCTGTATGTCAGTCTTCCTGTACGTCAGTCTCCCTGTACATCAGTCTCCCTGTATGTCAGTCTCCCTGTATGTCAGTCTCCCTGTACATCAGTCTCCCTGTACAACTGTACATCAAGCCTGAGTGCCCACCTCATTCATTCGCTGCGCAATGCGCTCCACCTCAGCCAGCCCTCTCTCATACACTTCCTCGGGATACATGTCGCAGGTCAGGTGCCATCGCAGACACTGGCGGTAGAGCTCTTCGCCCTGGTCCCAGCTGTCGATGCCCAGCCCCTCCCGCGTGTGCTGCAGGTAGGTCTGCCAACACAGCATGGCCAGGCACAGGTGAGTCTTTGTTTCCCTTGAGACATGCAGGGCAAAATACAGGATGAAACACCTGGAAAGTGGTTACGGTTTGAGGGAGACTAAGTACATTCTGAGACTCTACACCTCCATGAAAGAGAAGTGTCTGGAACTTCTGTCAATCATGCAACAGAAACATCAAAAGAGAGAAGGTGGCCATGTTACCAATATCATAATAATCAATTCATGACTGGTCTGTGTTAGTCGAGACTTTAACAGTTACATGAACTTCACCACGAGAGGAAAGCCATAACACTGCTAAGGGTAGATAATGAGCACGTTCAAGCCCCATATATCACTGGACATCAAGCTGGTCAACTGGGCATTCCATCCACTAACCAACCCCCATGACACTGGACAGGGACAGCCTCACACACAGGTTACCAGAGAGGGCATCACACTCACGGTCAACTGGGCATTCCATCCACTGACCAACCCCCATGACACTGGACAGGGACAGCCTCACACAGAGGTTACCAGAGAGGGCATCACACTCACCTCAGAGAGAAACTGCTGCAGCTGTTTGTACGCTTTCAGGTAGGCCACGACACTCTCTCTGCCTTTGGCTCGGAAACTCTCTCTGTCAAACAGAAAGGGTTGATTAAGTCTTACAATTACATGTAACAATACTTGCCGCAAACTCTCTCTGTCAAACAGAAAGGCTTGATTAAGTCTTACAATTACATGTAACAATACTTGCCGCAAACTCTCTCTGTCAAACAGAAAGGGTTGATTAAGTCTTACAATTACATGTAACAATACTTGCAGGTACAGTTTTGACATTGCACACCGGTTTAATTCTTTTCCACAAGGAGACTTAACTGAGCTGTACATTATTAAATTCAGATAAGGAGCAACAAATAACATCTTGATCGCGAGGAGGGTGTTTGATATGTACACATGCTTCTTATATCTTTCTCAAGGATGATAAATGATCAGTATGATGAAATCAAAATACATACACTGAAGGAATACTTTTAGAGAAAATTACTCCACGTTTTCATTCAATGTGCACCGATGTCTAAAATCCTAGATTTCTCCTGTCCCAGGAATTGAACCACGACACTGCAGCTCACACATCCTCAAGCCCCAAAGCAAGCTGGCCTAACTCTGCCTGCCAAAAATCAGGGCTTCAACCTTCAACAAGTGCGTAGAGGCTGAGGAGCACACTGTGCACTCACACGAGACTGGAGGGGGGAGCACTGGAATGTGGACTGCCAAAAACTGGTCATCTGTTTATTCTAGACTGGATGGAAGAAAAAGAAGTTTCTGTAGCAGCTATTACTTTTGATTGCTTTGGCACGTCTTAGACGTTGAAACATGAAAGAACCACAGCACAGGGATTATAAATATCGGGACAAGTCAATGCCTGCTGCTATCCTGCCCAACATCTCTGTGCCTGAATGAGAATACAAGGTGAACATCCCTCTGTTTACTGGGTGAGCATTGGCTCAATCTCTATGAACTGCCACTGCACAAAGGAAAAGTAGTGCTAACCACAGGAACTTTCCTACCCTTCTGTCTAGACTGAGATGAGGGCTTCAGCTTGGACTGGACAGACATCTACTTCATTAGCTAGTCTCTTGTGCATTTCTGTCACAGCAGCATGGACTGCACAGACATCTACTTCATTAGCTAGTCTCTTGTGCATTTCTGTCACAGCAGCATGGACTGCACAGACATCTACTTCATTAGCTAGTCTCTTGTGCATTTCTGTCACAGCAGCATGGACTGCACAGACATCTACTTCATTAGCTAGTCTCTTGTGCATTTCTGTCACAGCAGCATGGACTGCACAGACATCTACTTCATTAGCTAGTCTCTTGTGCATTTCTGTCACAGCAGCATGGACTGCACAGACATCTACTTCATTAGCTAGTCTCTTGTGCATTTCTGTCACAGCAGCATGGACTGCACAGACATCTACTTCATTAGCTAGTCTCTTGTGCATTTCTGTCACAGCAGCATGGACTGCACAGACATCTACTTCATTAGCTAGTCTCTTGTGCATTTCTGTCACAGCAGCATGGACTGCACAGACATCTACTTCATTAGCTAGTCTCTTGTGCATTTCTGTCACAGCAGCATGGACTGCACAGACATCTACTTCATTAGCTAGTCTCTTGTGCATTTCTGTCACAGCAGCATGGACTGCACAGACATCTACTTCATTAGCTAGTCTCTTGTGCATTTCTGTCACAGCAGCATGGACTGCACAGACATCTACTTCATTAGCTAGTCTCTTGTGCATTTCTGTCACAGCAGCATGGACTGCACAGACATCTACTTCATTAGCTAGTCTCTTGTGCATTTCTGTCACAGCAGCATGGACTGCACAGACATCTACTTCATTAGCTAGTCTCTTGTGCATTTCTGTCACAGCAGCATGGACTGCACAGACATCTACTTCATTAGCTAGTCTCTTGTGCATTTCTGTCACAGCAGCATGGACTGCACAGACATCTACTTCATTAGCTAGTCTCTTGTGCATTTCTGTCACAGCAGCATGGACTGCACAGACATCTACTTCATTAGCTAGTCTCTTGTGCATTTCTGTCACAGCAGCATGGACTGCACAGACATCTACTTCATTAGCTAGTCTCTTGTGCATTTCTGTCACAGCAGCATGGACTGCACAGACATCTACTTCATTAGCTAGTCTCTTGTGCATTTCTGTCACAGCAGCATGGACTGCACAGACATCTACTTCATTAGCTAGTCTCTTGTGCATTTCTGTCACAGCAGCATGGACTGCACAGACATCTACTTCATTAGCTAGTCTCTTGTGCATTTCTGTCACAGCAGCATGGACTGCACAGACATCTACTTCATTAGCTAGTCTCTTGTGCATTTCTGTCACAGCAGCATGGACTGCACAGACATCTACTTCATTAGCTAGTCTCTTGTGCATTTCTGTCACAGCAGCATGGACTGCACAGACATCTACTTCATTAGCTAGTCTCTTGTGCATTTCTGTCACAGCAGCATGGACTGCACAGACATCTACTTCATTAGCTAGTCTCTTGTGCATTTCTGTCACAGCAGCATGGACTGCACAGACATCTACTTCATTAGCTAGTCTCTTGTGCATTTCTGTCACAGCAGCATGGACTGCACAGACATCTACTTCATTAGCTAGTCTCTTGTGCATTTCTGTCACAGCAGCATGGACTGCACAGACATCTACTTCATTAGCTAGTCTCTTGTGCATTTCTGTCACAGCAGCATGGACTGCACAGACATCTACTTCATTAGCTAGTCTCTTGTGCATTTCTGTCACAGCAGCATGGACTGCACAGACATCTACTTCATTAGCTAGTCTCTTGTGCATTTCTGTCACAGCAGCATGGACTGCACAGACATCTACTTCATTAGCTAGTCTCTTGTGCATTTCTGTCACAGCAGCATGGACTGCACAGACATCTACTTCATTAGCTAGTCTCTTGTGCATTTCTGTCACAGCAGCATGGACTGCACAGACATCTACTTCATTAGCTAGTCTCTTGTGCATTTCTGTCACAGCAGCATGGACTGCACAGACATCTACTTCATTAGCTAGTCTCTTGTGCATTTCTGTCACAGCAGCATGGACTGCACAGACATCTACTTCATTAGCTAGTCTCTTGTGCATTTCTGTCACAGCAGCATGGACTGCACACAGACATCTACTTCATTAGCTAGTCTCTTGTGCATTTCTGTCACAGCAGCATGGACTGCACAGACATCTACTTCATTAGCTAGTCTCTTGTGCATTTCTGTCACAGCATGTACAGAGGGAGACACACACCTGACCACCACACCCACTTGGCCGTGACACCAAAGGAAGCATGACTTCCTGGACAGCAGCAAGTACAGAGGGAGACACACACCTGACCACCACACCCACTTGGCCGTGACACCAGGGGGACCATGACTTCCTGGACAGCAGCATGTACAGAGGGAGACACACACCTGACCACCACACCCACTTGGCCGTGACACCAGGGGAACCATGACTTCCTGGACAGCAGCAAGTACAGAGGGAGACACACACCTGACCACCACACCCACTTGGCCGTGACACCAGGGGAACCATGACTTCCTGGACAGCAGCATGTACAGAGGGAGACACACACCTGACCACCACACCCACTTGGCCGTGACACCAGGGGAACCATGACTTCCTGGACAGCAGCATGTACAGAGGGAGACACACACCTGACCACCACACCCACTTGGCCGTGACACCAAAGGAAGCATGACTTCCTGGACAGCAGCAAGTACAGAGGGAGACACACACCTGACCACCACACCCACTTGGCCGTGACACCAAAGGAAGCATGACTTCCTGGACAGCAGCAAGTACAGAGGGAGACACACACCTGACCACCACACCCACTTGGCCGTGACACCAAAGGAAGCATGACTTCCTGGACAGCAGCAAGTACAGAGGGAGACACACACCTGACCACCACACCCACTTGGCCGTGACACCAAAGGAAGCATGACTTCCTGGACAGCAGCAAGTACAGAGGGAGACACACACCTGACCACCACACCCACTTGGCCGTGACACCAAAGGAAGCATGACTTCCTGGACAGCAGCAAGTACAGAGGGAGACACACACCTGACCACCACACCCACTTGGCCGTGACACCAAAGGAAGCATGACTTCCTGGACAGCAGCATGTACAGAGGGAGACACACACCTGACCACCACACCCACTTGGCCGTGACACCAAAGGAAGCATGACTTCCTGGACAGCAGCAAGTACAGAGGGAGACACACACCTGACCACCACACCCACTTGGCCGTGACACCAAAGGAAGCATGACAAAGAGGCTCTATGTGACATTCCAGATATGGAGGCTGACAGCCTGCCCTAAAAGCTGAGGACTCCTGCACACAACTCCAAGCCTGGTCTCTGTCACACCTGATCTGCCCAAGGTATCTTCCATTAGACACACCCTCACACAAGCACACCAAATGACCTCCCTCAAACACATAAATAAGTGACAATCATTACATGCACCAGGGCATTTGAAAAAATATATATACAAGCAGCAACTAAATAATGTTAAAAAATATTTTATGAATCAGTCTTACTTGATAGAATCTGGGATGTTCAGCTCAGAGAGTTTGGTAAGGAAGGGCTTGTAGAAAGGTGATTCTTCAGGTGTGACTACCAGGAGTTTGCCTATCTGTCCTATCACTGGCTCCTGCAATGGATACAGACACTATAGTCACATGGCAAACTATTAGTCACTAGAAGCACACATCAAGACTCTGCATGCAGACAGCAAGACACATCATACAGACAACTATAAACACTGGAAACAGCTAGACACTGCATACAGACAGCAAGACACATCATACAGACAACTATAAACACTGGAGTCAAAGGCGGGTCGTGACAATGATTCCGACTAATTGTATTCTTTCTTTAAATCTTTTGGCCCTGAAAAGGGCCGTTTGATTGTCATGCCACTCGAGCATTAGCCGTCAGGCGTGAGCTCCTGGAGTCGTCGTGCCTGGCGGGACTGGCTGCTGCAGCAGGTCTGTGGCCAGGGGCTGCAGGTAGCGGCTCCAAGTGGTGGCTGTGGTGCAGGCGGCGGCGGCTGTGGCTGCTGAGAGCGGCTGCAAGAGCTGTGGATGGGAAAAAGGTTGTTTGGCTGGCAAGCTTTCAGAGTAGCACTCCTTCATCTGGCTGTAATGAGGAGAGCCTGGCCGGTGGGGGGTTTATAACAAGTAGGCGATGAGAGAAGTTCACGTCTCAACATCTCATCAGGCAAAATGCAATGTGGGCACGTGCTCTCTCTCTCTCCAACTGGGCGCGCGTTTTGATTTCCACACGAGTAAGCCACCACGTGAACTGCACCAGCTTCGCCTTCGACTGCCAGCGCATGAATTCCACCACACCTGAGAGAATTGCCACGTCTTTTTCTCCCTTCTGAAGTGTAAGACGTCCCTCTACTACACGGCGCGCTATACGACCTCTACGAGCAAGCTTCCAAGTGGGATTCTGCACCATCTTTCTCCCTCCTGAAGCGAGTTTTACTTCCACCTCCACTCGACAGCGTAACCACGTGAGTGCAGAGCTAAGGAGCCCGACTCCACGTGGCAGCCAGGCAACAAGACAGCAAGGAACAAGTTTCGTCGTTTTGAGCTCCTGTTTTTCCTGTGCTGCTACCCCCTCCCCACTCTCCCTCGTCTACATTCACTTGTGCCGCTGCAACTATTGTCCCGAAGGAAGGAATTCCTTCGTGAAAGCGGACTACTGTGAAACTGAGTTGACCACTCCGTTTTTTCGTCAGAAACCACGTGTTTCGTCGGACAGCCTACGAAGTCAGATAAGTACTCTTTTTTGAATGGTTGGCAAGCCCTAGCTATTGTCTCTACATTACTAATCTTTAATTATCCATTTCTGAATTATTATCCAAACAAATTAAAGTGGTTTTATTTTTTACCAGTGTCATTGTTCATTCCGTCTTGTTCCATCGTTTTGATAGAATGACTGTGAGATACTGTTACCAGTTCGGCTGTGTGACGCCATATTTAAATAAAACGAGCTAGCTGACTGCGTAACAGCCGCCACCAGAGAAGGATTTTTAAAGTTGGTTGGTTCATGCCCCACGATGGCTGCCCGACCGCTGATCACAGTGTACTCTGAGAAGGGGGAGGCCTCGGGCACCCAGATCAACCTGCCCGAGATCTTCAAGGCCCCCATTCGCCCTGACATCGTCAACTTCACCCACTTCGAGATGCTGAAGAACACATGCCAGCCCTACGCGGTTTCTGTCAAGGCTGATCAAGGCTGGTCAAGGCTGATCACCAGACTTCACCTGAGTCCAGGGGCACAGGACGTGCTGTGCCCCGCATCCCTCATGTGTGTGGTGGTGGTACACACCGCTCCGGCCAGGGTGCCTTCGGCAACATGCGCCGTGGAGGTTGCATGTTTGCCCCCACCAAGACCTGGTGCCGCGGGCACCGCCGCATCCACATCAACTAGCAACGCTACGCCCTGTGCTCTGCCATGGCGGCCTCTGGCGTCACCTCCCTGGTCCTGGCCAAGGGCCACAAGGTGGACATGAATTGCCGTATGTGTAAATATTTCAAGGAGTTATAGCCAAGGAGAGCTGGTAGAATTTTCCTAGTGTTTTCATATTTGTTGCTGCGATTGAACTTCCGGACTGGACATGCATGTGTTACAATTCCTGGGATATACCTAGTACGCATGTATATTGCTTTTCATTTTTCCTGCCTGGTAAGGTCACCATTATATCTCTTTGATACGCATGTTGAGTATTCTTTGCATGAACTGTTGTTTTAATCTATATTATAGTTTTAGCTAGTGACGAAGAGGGTTCTTCTGAAATGTCATTTTACACATTTACTACATTGTATCATGTACATGCTTTTATTATGGTAGTTTCCGTGGAACAGAGGGTTTGGATATAATCATTTCTATTTTTGTGGCTGGTTCCTTTTATGCGTCGGCCAGAGATATTGAGGAGGGAATATCCAGCCTTGTGTATCAACAATATTGTCACTAATGTATAAGAAAAGTACATGTACTCTAGCAGTCTTGAGAGTTAGATCAGTGAGCGCATCAATTTTGATTTGTAAGACGGGTGGCTGTCATGGTCGCTACATATGTTCTGTAACTAATTGGACGAGCAACTCATATGGTTCTTATGAACAGGAAGGAAAGAACGAAGAGTTTGAGACAAATTAATATTTTGTTCCTTGATTGTGATGTTATTCTGTAAGTGGGGCATTTGTAATTTTGTTTCTTTGTTCGTGAGGTCAAATACTACCCAAGGTTTCATTAGCGCTGTTCCCATGTTGTTGTAGCATGCGTCGGACTGTGTAGTCTTGTTTTATGTCCATTCCTGGTTAAATGATCTTTGTGGTTAAGGTCAAATACCACTGTTTCAATTGTGTGACATGATCACGCCTTGAATACGTCTTTGTCCTTAATGTGATGCGGTATCCTCTAATGGCCTAAGTCCATTGAGAGATATATTGGTAATGACGGGTTAGCATTACAGGCTTGTTGCATCGATCAGCTCGAGTCGAAAGGCCCCAGGCCACTCCTAGTCTGATAAGCACAAGAAAGCATTCATGATGTGTATCATGTTGGGCATATTTCTAACTTGTTGAATGATTAAGCTCGCTACAAGTTGAATAACCAACACTGGGTTAACGTAATTGTTCATGTCAAATTGTGTTTGTTCATTGTACATCGAGGACGATGTTCAGAAAGAGCAAGGGGAGATGTAGGATGGTACAATCTCTCCCTCTCTCTCTCTCTCTCTCTGTCTCTCTCTCTCTGTCTCTCTCTGTCTCTCTGTCTCTCTCTCTCTCTCTCTCTCTCTCTCTCTCTCTCTCTCTCTCTCTCTCTCTCTCTCTCTCTCTCTCTCTCTCTGTCTCTCTCTCTCTCTCTCTCTCTGTGTCTCTCTCTCTCTCTCTCTCTCTCTCTCTCTCTCTCTCTCTCTCTCTCTCTCTCTCTCTCTCTCTCTCTCTCGCTCTCCCTCCTTTCGGGCACTGTGGCATGTGTATATCCTGCAAGCTGTCTGTCAGCAGCTGGAGTCCCTGCCTCTCCCTCTCTTGCTCTCCCTCCTTCCGGGCACTGTGACATGTGTATATCCTGCAAGCTGTCTGTCAGCAGCTGGAGTCCCTGCCTCTCCCTCTCTTGCTCTCCCTCCTTTCGGGCACTGTGACATGTGTATGTCCTGCAATCTGTCTGTCAGCAGCAGGAGTCTCCGCCTCTCCCTCTCTTGCTCTGCTGTCACTCTTTCTCCACTTTTGTTGCTGTTAGCTGTCCAGTCCAGGAATGTTGGGGGTGATGGTTTTCTGTTAGGGACATCACCTTTGCCCTCCTCCAGCCTTCACTTCCTCTCCTTCCTTGTTCTGGCAATCCTAATCGGAGCCTGAGAATTTTGGAAGCAAGCTCTTCCGGCTTTAGTTTGACACGTGCTTGTATATCCCCTATAGAGAGACTAGAAATGCTTGGATAAGGGCAGACCAGATGTGTGAGTCTGGCAGACTACATCGGTCTCAAGCTTTGCGGGCTGAATAAAACATGGACGGAAGGAACTGAGTTTGTCCTGCTAATGGAGTAGAGAGGAGCTCCAGCCTGCGCCATGCCACGCGACAATTGACAGCACTCTGCCTGTCAGGACTTAGCCCCATACCTCCATAGGGATGAACTCCACCACCCTATTACACACTGAAAACACATATAAACACTGGAAACATGCAGTTAAACCATAGAAACAAAGCTAAACACTGGAAACACATATAAACACTGGAAACACACAGCTAAACACTGGAAACACACAGATAAACACTGGACACACACAGCTAAACCCTGGATACACACAGCTAAACCCTGGAAACACACAGCTAAACACTGGACACACACAGCTAAACCCTAGAAATAAAACTAAACACTGGAAACACACAGCTAAACACAGGAAACACACAACTAAACCCTGGAAACACACAACTAAACCCTGGACACACACAGCTAATCAATAGAAACACACAAATAAAAACCGCTGGCGCTGAACCTCCAGGTTTTGGCATTTAAAAAAAGATCGGGTTCGAACCCGCAACCTCTCGAGAAAAGAGGGGGAAAACACACACACACATAAAAACCCAAAAAAACCACAACCTCTCAAAAAAAGAGAAGAAAAAAAAAGTTTCAGCGCAGAATCAAACCTGGTCATGCATGACCAAGAGTCGAACGCTCTACCAGCTGAGCCATTAGAGAATTGCTATGACAGAGTGTTTGTAAAGCATGTAAATCCAATTCTAAGCTATCGGCCCAGGAACAATCAACCATATATTTTAAACATGATGGATAGGTTCAGGAAGCTCCTATTATGACATGTTTTGCTTTCCTTTGGCATGTCATAGACGCTGAATTAACACTCACACAGTCACACAGAGGAGGAAGTGTATTATAGATGTTCAACCCAGACATGTGCATTCGTACTCATTCAGTGATTCACGCACACACCGTGTGTGGTACTGCTACCGAGTACCGTCATTCTACAAGCAACGAGTCAATCCTGTTAACACGATTCATAACTGGTAGGTTTTTAGGCTAGATTCGCTTCGAAAAGTTGCAGAAAATCTGATGGTGGTAACAATCTGACGGTATAACAAGTTTTGACAAGGAAAAAACCAAGCAAGTAATCATTCTGACCGTTGTCAGCCATGTTCACCACGACAACGGCAGGATTCTAACGCATCATGAAGAAGGCTGAAATGGTCGGTGTCGGTGGTTGTTGTGACTCTTGACCGGTACTGTACTCCATGCACCTTAACGGTCCGTGTGATTCGGGTGTAATCTTAAGCTTAACGACGTTTATTGGCAGTATTACACCCGAATCACACATAGACCGCAGGGCGTGCCTTCGGATAACAACTCCTTCTACAGGTCCGCTCAGCCAAAATATGGACGATGTTCCCATATTATATTATGATAGTACATGGTATTGGGGATTGAAAACAACAAAGTTCCCTCTTCGATCGTATCTATTAAACAGTGAAAAATTACTTTTAAAAGTGCGAATTTGTATGATTCAAAACTATACAGGAGTTACTTCCCGTGACACATTTTCGTAGTTTTGGCCAATCAGAAACAAGGTCAGATTTACTGCGGAGATTTCACCATGGCAGCGTGTGCATGGGCCAATTGTAACAGTGGCTACATCAAGCTTTTTAAACTTGAAAAATTCTATGAGGTAGGCTGTGTAGCATTTTAATAGTTCCTAGTGCTAGACTTGCATGCGTGGCGGCTATTATGCAGTCTAGGTGCAGCAGGTTGGGTTATACATAGTAGGGCTGTCTTTCCAGAAGTAGTCTAACGTACTAGCCTTGAAGTTGTCGACAGTGTTCGCAGATACGGCGTATTCACCCTTCTCAAAAAATCTCCTCGCAAATGACGTCACGTTATACGACGTCAAATGATGACGTCACAGATTTTGCAAAATGGAGTCTGTTGAATTGCTTTCAT
The DNA here is from genome assembly GCA_034096865.1 of Theodoxus fluviatilis. Taxonomy (NCBI): domain Eukaryota; kingdom Metazoa; phylum Mollusca; class Gastropoda; order Cycloneritida; family Neritidae; genus Theodoxus; species Theodoxus fluviatilis. The sequence goes on along the minus strand of JAWQFJ010008535.1, from coordinate 10,152 downwards.
TGAAACACCAAAATGTAAAAAAGTCACTTTCTTTTCAAACCTCGATTCTGAAAATTTGATAATATTGAATGGGACCTAACTTCCAGTCAGTGTGCAAAATCTCAAGGAAATCCGTCCAGTAGTTTTTGAGAAATAGGCCGTGGAGACGGGACAGACAGACAGACAGACAGACAGACAGACAGACAGACAGACTAATAAAGTCTGTAGGACCTCCAGTAAACCTGGAGGGATAAACTCTGGAAACAGCTAAACCTTGGAACAAGAAAGGCAAAGCCCATACGACTCACATGCTTGACCTTGACCTTTACATGACCTTGATCTTCAGGTGACCTTCATGGTCAAGGTCAAACAACTAAACCTAGCAATGACATCATACACTAAGAAATGCTTTACACATTTTAACTACCAAAATACATGTGACCTTGACCCAAGGTCAAGGTCATCCAAGGTCATGCAACACAAAGCTGTTCATTCAAGACATAGGAAGCACAATGGTGCTTATTGGCACTTTCTACCATGAGATATGGTCACTTTTAGTGGTTCACTACCCCATTTTGGTCACATTTCATAAGGGTCAAAGTGACCTTGACCTTGATGATATGTGACCAAATGTGTCTCATGATGAAAGTATAACATGTGCCCCACATAATTATTAAGTTTGAAACAGTTATCTTCCATAGTTCAGGGTCAAGGTCACTTCAAAATATGTATACAATCCAACTTTGAAGAGCTCCTGTGACCTTGACCTTGAAGCAAGGTCAACCAAACTGGTATCAAAAGATAGGGCTTACTTTGCCCTATATACCATATATAGGTGAGGTATCCAATCTCAAAAACTTTAGAGAAAATTGAGAAAATGTGAAAAATGGCTGTTTTTTATACAACATTTATGGCCCCTGTACCTTGACCTTGAAGCAAGGTCAAGTCACTATGTATGTTTTTTGAGGCCTTGTCATCATACACCATCATGCCACATTTGGTATTGATAGACTTAATAGTCTCCGAGAAAAATCCAACGTTAAAGTTTTCGGACGCCCGGACGCCCGGACAGACGAAACGGGTGAGTACATAGACTCACTTTTGCTTCGCATGAGAGTCAAAAAAGCTAAACACTGGAAACACACAGCTATAAACTGGAAACACACAGATAAACACTGGACACACACAGCTAAACCCTGGAAACACACAGATAAACACTGGACACACACAGCTAAACCCTGGAAACACACAGATAAACACTGGAAACACACAGCTAAACCCTGGAAACACACAGCTAAACCCTGGAAACACACAGCTAAACACTGGAAACACACAGCTAAATTCTGGAAACACACAGCTAAACACTGGAAACACACAGCTAAATTCTGGAAACACACAGCTAAACACTGGAAACACACAGCTAAATTCTGGAAACACACAGCTAAACACTGGAAACACACAGCTAAATTCTGGAAACACACAGCTAAACACAGAAAACACACAGTTAAACCCTGGACACAAACAACTAAACCCTGGACACACACAGCTAAACCCTGGAAACACACAGCTAATCAATGGAAACACACAGATAAACTCTGGAAACAGCTAAAACTTGGAAAAAGCTAAACACTGGAAACACACAGCTAAAAACCGGAAACACAGATAAACACTGGAAACACACAGCTAAACACTGGACACACAGTTAATCCCTAGAAACACAGTTAAACACTGGAAACACACAGATAAACCCTAGAAACATGGCTAAATATTGGAAACAGACAGATAAACTCTGGAAACAGCTAAACCTTGGAAAAAGCTTAACACTGCAAATGCCCAACACTGGGTGAAGGGAAGAACGTTTGGTCAGTTTTTTCAATTTCACTGAAGGAGAATGTCAGCAAAGTTTTTCCATCATCAAGCCAGATGTTGTATGTCCACTGATGGCAAACTTCAGCACTCTCTGAAGTGCATGGAATGTCTATAGCCACTGATAGTGGTTTATTAAGGATTTGTATAGGCCTACAGTAGTATAGATGTTGTATGTCCACTGATGGCAAACTTCAGCACTCTCTGAAGTGCATGGAATGTCTATAGCCACTGATAGTGGTTTATTAAGGATTTGTATTTATAGGCCTACAGTAGTATAGATGCTTGAACATACTTTCAAGAGAAGCTTTATCAACTTTTGTTGAGTACAACTACATGTATATCCATAATCTAAAACAAATGGGACTGGAAAATCATTGCACCATTTCAAATACTCACGATTGAGACCCTGTGCTGCGTTCGTTTCAAACGAATGGCTTCCTGCAATCGCTCCAAGAACTGACTGAGCTGGGGGAAAAAAGTTGAAATGTTAAATATGAAGGATCCAGTATCATAAGATTGGAAATATGAATAGCTATCAAACTTGCACTGAAGAATATATTCAATAGTAAAATATCTGTTCTATGATAATCTGCCATGAAATCCATTGTCAGCTTGTCTCCTGAGTTCAAGAAAGCAAGTGTCAGTCAGACAAAAATGTCAAACCATTTGTGCTTACTGATATGAAATGACAACTTTCAGACCATTAATAAAAGTTATACAACCTAATTAACACAAATTACCTGCCAAGAATGATCCCTATATTGATGTATCATATGCCTGCCACGAAAAAGTAATGACTCTAGTGGCAGAAATCAACGTCAGCCAAAGTACGACTCGTATCCGCACTCCCTCTCACCTGCCTTGGCCGCTGGTTGAGGCGTTTGATGTAATTGTCAAAGTCCTTGGCACATTTGAACCGAAAGGCTGAGGCCTCCGAGTCAGGAGTGGACTGCTTGCCCTCCAGGAAGTTGACAGGGTTCAGGTTGCTGTGGCTACAACAAGGCAGACTGCTGACCAGGAAGGAAGTTGACAGGGTTCAGGTTGCTGTGGCTACAAGGCAGACTGCTGACCAGGAAGGAAAGTAAGAGTGGTACAGGGAGGAGACAAACCACTCTTTCCAACAGCACAAACCCAGGTCACCCAGGCCACACCATGGCATGGCTGGGAAAAGTCTCCACCATTTACCAACAAACAAATTATGAATCTTCTTGGGTGACACAGCTTCTAGCTTCCAGGGAAGTCATGCAGTTTCCAGATCACAGTGAACTTTTACTGAAACTGCTTCATCTAGTCATAATTCAAGGAACACGGTATGCATTTCAAGCAAACACACTCTAAAACTGACACATCATTACTGTTCAAGTCTAACCCCTCTCTTGCAACAGATAAAGGTATGCAAGGCCATCAACAAATTATTATATAATTGAAGAACAAAAAAAGCAGACTGAAATACATTTTCATGTTTTATAAATTTCCACAAAAGATTATTTCCTTTTCCCCTTTCCATCTATTTCCTGTTTTGCACGAGCAAAGCCTGACTGGCCTACTCACAAGCGCCATTTGTAGTTGTCGGCCATGGCCTCCAGGGCAAAGGTGAGGACCCGCAGACTGATGATGCTGGTGCGTGTCAACTTGTCTCGTTTGATGGTCCACGCTCTGGCCAGAAACTTGTCCACTACCTTCTGCAGCAAGAAAAACACTGACCAGCATGACTCCATGAGGCAAACTCTACTGCAGCAAGGCAGTCACAGATGAATGATAAATGGATGAATGGATGGATGGACAGATAGATGGATGGATGATGGATGGATGGATGGATGGATAAATGGATGAATGGATGGATGGAAAGATAGATGGATGGATGATGGATGGATGGATGGATGGATAGATGGATGGATGGATGATGGATGGATGGATGGATGAATGGATGAATGGATGGATGGAAAGATAGATGGATGGATGATGGATGGATTGATGGATGGATAGATGGATGAATCGATGAATGGATGGATGGATGGATGGACAGATGGATGGATAATGGATGGATGATGGATGGATGGATGGATGGATGGATAGATGGATGGATGGATGGATGGATAATGGATGGATAGATCGATGGATGGATGGATGGATAGATGGATGAATCGATGAATGGATGGATGGATGGACAGATGGATGGATAATGGATGGATGGATGGATGGATGGATAGATGGATGAATCGATGAATGGATGGATGGATGGATGAATCAATGAATGGATGGATGGGTGGGTGGGTGGACAAATTATTGATTTGAATTAGGATGCTTGAGGAAAAATCTACTGCAGCAAGACATTGGTGGTTGGAAAGGTAATGAAAGGCTGGTGTACCAATGGTGTAAAACATACTTTTGTTGAAATGCCACTTTAGTTGTGTTGACATATATACACTTGGTGTTACATACAACTGTGTTGGCACTCATTCTGGTGTGTCAGTTGTGTTGGCACTCATTCTGGTGTGACAGTTGTGTTGGCACTCATTCTGGTGTGTCAGTTGTGTTGGCACTCATTCTGGTGTGTCAGTTGTGTTGGCACTCATTCTGGTGTGTCAGTTGTGTTGGCACTCATGTTGGTGTGTCAGTTGTGTTGGCACTCATTCTGGTGTGTCAGTTGTGTTGGCACTCATTCTGGTGTGCCAGTTGTGTTGGCACTCATTCTGGTGTGTCAGTTGTGCTGGCACTCATTCTGGTGTGTCAGTTGTGTTGGCACTCATGTTGGTGTGACAGTTGTGTTGGCACTCATTCTGGTGTGTTGGTTGTGTTGGCACTCATTCTGGTGTGCCAGTTGTGCTGGCATTCATTCTGGTGTGTCAGTTGTGTTGGCATTCATTCTGGTGTGTCAGTTGTGCTGGCACTCATTCTGGTGTGTCAGTTGTGTTGGCACTCATTCTGGTGTGTCAGTTGTGTTGGCATTCATTCTGGTGTGTCAGTTGTGCTGGCACTCATTCTGGTGTGTCAGTTGTGTTGGCACTCATTCTGGTGTGTCAGTTGTGTTGGCACTCATTCTGGTGTGTCAGTTGTGTTGGCACTCATTCTGGTGTGTCAGTTGTGTTGGCATTCATTCTAGTGTGACAGTTGTGTTGGCATTCATTCTAGTGTGACAGTTGTGTTGGCATTCATGTTGGTGTGTCAGTTGTGTTGGCATTCATTCTGGTGTGTCAGTTGTGTTGGCACTCATTCTGGTGTGTCAGTTGTGTTGGCATTCATTCTAGTGTGACAGTTGTGTTGGCATTCAATCTGGTGTGTCAGTTGTGTTGGCACTCATTCTAGTGTGTCAGTTGTGCTGGCACTCATTCTGGTGTGTCAGTTGTGTTGGCATTCATTCTAGTGTGACAGTTGTGTTGGCATTCAATCTGGTGTGTCAGTTGAGTTGGCACTCATTCTAGTGTGACAGTTGTGTTGGCACTCATTCTGGTGTGTCAGTTGTGTTGGCATTCATTCTAGTGTGTCAGTTGTGTTGGCACTCATTCTGGTGTGTCAGTTGTGTTGGCACTCATTCTAGTGTGTCAGTTGTGCTGGCACTCATTCTGGTGTGACAGTTGTGTTGGCACTCATTCTAGTGTGTCAGTTGTGTTGGCACTCATTCTAGTGTGTCAGTTGTGTTGGCACTCATTCTGGTGTGACAGTTGTGCTGGCACTCATTTTGGTGTGTCAGTTGTGCTGGCACTCATTCTGGTGTGTCAGTTGTGTTGGCACTCATTCTGGTGTGTCAGTTGTGTTGGCATTCATTCTAGTGTGACAGTTGTGCTGGCACTCATTCTGGTGTGTCAGTTGTGTTGGCATTCATGTTGGTGTGACAGTTGTGTTGGCACTCATTCTGGTGTGTCAGTTGTGTTGGCATTCATGTTGGTGTGACAGTTGTGCTGGCACTCATTCTAGTGTGACAGTTGTGTTGGCATTCATTCTGGTGTGACAGTTGTGTTGGCACTCATTCTGGTGTGTCAGTTGTGTTGGCATTCATTCTAGTGTGACAGTTGTGTTGGCACTCATTCTGGTGTGTCAGTTGTGTTGGCACTCATTCTGGTGTGTCAGTTGTGTTGGCATTCATTCTAGTGTGACAGTTGTGCTGGCACTCATTCTGGTGTGTCAGTTGTGTTGGCATTCATGTTGGTGTGACAGTTGTGTTGGCACTCATTCTGGTGTGTCAGTTGTGTTGGCATTCATTCTGGTGTGACAGTTGTGTTGGCACTCATTCTGGTGTGTCAGTTGTGTTGGCATTCATTCTGGTGTGTCAGTTGTGTTGGCACTCATTCTAGTGTGACAGTTGTGTTGGCATTCATTCTGGTGTGTCAGTTGTGCTGGCACTCATTCTGGTGTGTCAGTTGTGTTGGCACTCATTCTAGTGTGACAGTTGTGCTGGCACTCATTCTGGTGTGTCAGTTGTGTTGGCATTCATGTTGGTGTGACAGTTGTGTTGGCACTCATTTTAGTGTGTCAGTTGTGCTGGCACTCATTCTAGTGTGTCAGTTGTGTTGGCACTCATTCTGGTGTGTCAGTTGTGTTGGCATTCATTCTGGTGTGACAGTTGTGTTGGCATTCATTCTGGTGTGTCAGTTGTGCTGGCACTCATTCTGGTGTGTCAGTTGTGTTGGCACTCATGTTGGTGTGACAGTTGTGTTGGCACTCATTCTGATGTGCCAGTTGTGTTGGCATTCATTCTAGTGTGACAGTTGTGTTGGCACTCATTCTGGTGTGTCAGTTGTGTTGGCACTCATTCTGGTGTGTCAGTTGTGTTGGCACTCATGTTGGTGTGTCAGTTGTGTTGGCACTCATTCTGGTGTGTCAGTTGTGTTGGCACTCATTCTGGTGTGTCAGTTGTGCTGGCACTCATTCTAGTGTGTCAGTTGTGCTGGCACTCATTCTGGTGTGTCAGTTGTGTTGGCACTCATTCTGGTGTGTCAGTTGTGTTGGCACTCATTCTGGTGTGTCAGTTGTGTTGGCACTCATTCTGGTGTGTCAGTTGTGTTGGCATTCATTCTGGTGTGTCAGTTGTGCTGGCACTCATTCTGGTGTGTCAGTTGTGTTGGCATTCATTCTGGTGTGTCAGTTGTGCTGGCACTCATTCTGGTGTGTCAGTTGTGTTGGCATTCATTCTGGTGTGACAGTTGTGTTGGCACTGATTCTGGTGTGTCAGTTGTGTTGGCACTCATTCTGGTGTGTCAGTTGTGTTGGCATTCATTCTAGTGTGTCAGTTGTGCTGGCACTCATTCTGGTGTGTCAGTTGTGTTGGCATTCATTCTGGTGTGTCAGTTGTGCTGGCACTCATTCTGGTGTGTCAGTTGTGTTGGCACTCATTCTGGTGTGTCAGTTGTGCTGGCACTCATTCTGGTGTGTCAGTTGTGTTGGCACTCATTCTGGTGTGTCAGTTGTGCTGGCACTCATTCTGGTGTTTCAGTTGTGTTGGCACTCATTCTGGTGTGTCACTTGTGTTGGCATTCATTCTGGTGTGTCAGTTGTGTTGGCATTCATTCTGGTGTGTCAGTTGTGTTGGCACTCATTCTAGTGTGTCAGTTGTGTTGGCACTCATTCTAGTGTGTCAGTTGTGTTGGCATTCATTCTGGTGTGACAGTTGTGCTGGCACTCATTTTGGTGTGTCAGTTGTGTTGGCACTCATTCTGGTGTGTCAGTTGTGTTGGCACTCATTCTGGTGTGTACACAGAATATGCACAGAAGAAGTTTTTTTTGGCACATCTTCTTTTGTTTTCAGTGCCAAAACATCTACATAATACAATTAATTCATTCCCAATTTCACACACAGATACTGAACTGGGTAGATATGATCTGACAGCAAGAAAGAGAGCCAACATATCAAAATCACATTGCTCAGACACAATCTTGAGTATTTTGAGAGAGATTCAAGGATAAAAATGTAACAGAAGTGGGGGAATTTTATAATCCCAATAAAGCATGAACTTACCTTCCTGGTCTCCAACACTTCAAGGCTGAAATCTTCTACTTGGTCATCATACTGATGGTAACCAATGTCTGAGGCAAACTCCGGGGCATCTCGCAAGCGCCACTCAAAATACTCCTCCCACAGATCTTCCAGGTGATCGGAATAACTTTCTGAAAGAAAAATAATTAATCATTGATTGATCGCATTTAGTCTCTCTCTCTCTCTCTCTCTCTCTCTCTCTCTCTCTCTCTCTCTCTCTCTCTCTCTCTCTCTCTCTCTCTCTCTCTCTCACACACACACACACACACACATACACACACACAACACACACACACACACACATGCACGCACAAACACACACACACACACACACACAGACACACACACACACACAGACACACACACACACACACACACACACACATGCACAGACACACACACACACATACATACACAAACACACAGACAGGCAGAGCTCTGACAATGTGGTTTTGGTGCACAAAATTTCAGAGTTGTTTGGTGCCTGCAAACACAACATTTAAAGCTCTTTCGGTTCAAGATTTGCACTCTTGGGCAATGTGTTTTTCCCCCTTTGATGAGTTTCAAGTGGTTGAATGATAATAAAGATGTACATGGCTTACTCCCATATAATATTGGCTTAAGAATGCCAAAGGAAGCTACTGAAGGAAGCCACTGAAGGAAGTCACTGAGGTCCCATGAGGAAGAATATTGCTGATGCTGCGGGAAGCAGAAAGGAGTGGAAAGAGTACTACTGTATTCTGATCTCTCTCATTAAATGATTAATTAACTCTGCTTGGATCAATCCATATCAGAATAATAATGTGCATTTTATGTGTTCTGTTAGTTACATATTAACCATGGTGTCTCTACAAAACAGCATAGTCTCTGGTGAATTGTTTAGGAGAGTATCCTTGTCGCCATTCAGGCATTTCACACAGAACCATTTCACGTTTGACGGAGGGCAGGGCAATACGATACTCTCCCTTGTGTAAATCGATACTTTTTCTGAAAGCCAGTGAAGTACAACGAGTGAGTATAGGCACGCGCCATTCTCAACATTGCAATTTCCTAAGCAGACGTGCCCAAAGATAACTTTCACGCATGTGACAGCAAAGGACAGGATGCGGACAAAATAATCAAATAAGGACATCGACAAAGAGGGGCGATGACCCTTCGATCGATTCCAGCTAGACAGTGACGAAAAATAGCGATCAGTTACCATTGCTCTGAATACTGAGTTGACTTTCCTCAGGTGAGCAAGACATGTTTCGGTGGTATTCCACTAGTCTTTCCAGACCATTGGAGTAGAGCTTGCACTTCTTAGAGGTGTCATTTCCTAAATCTCATTATAATTTTTACTTAAGCGGCAAACGAAATCGTCTGCGTTGCCGCCGTTCTTATCGGTGATATACAAGATGATTTCCCTATCGAATGACATCGTTAAAGATGGTAAAGATGTTTTTGTTTTGTTACCAAATATATATGAGACATTTCTTATATTTCTGATACAAAAATATTATCTTGAGCTTTATTGCTTTTTATATGGTGGAAAAATTTCCTCCACGAAGCTGAAGGGGATCACATTGTACAAGGGTGTTTTGCTGAGCAACACCGTCTTTGGTTAAGAGTTACTTCCCTTTACCTTTCCCACCAACGCAGATGCCATCTACATGTATGCTTAGAATTGTTTTTGTCAGCAAAGGTATTTTTTCCCCGTTCTTGCCCACAATCAACAGTAGTGATTTCTTTGGCACGTTTCCCTGGTGTTTTTACTCCTGGGTGGGGAGAACCAATGCGAGTTAAGCATCTTGCTCAGGGATGCAACTCTGGGAACCGCGCAGCTTCGAGCGCCGTACCGTACCCACTGGCCGCTAGCGACTGCAGGTCCAGTGCCCTAACCACTCGGCCACAGAGCCCCACCGGCCACAGAACCCCACAAATTTCATACTCTTCTCGCTGTCTTATGATGTCCTCTTGCTCTGCACGCCTGCAATAAATGCTCTACTGATTCTCTCGGAGAGGCTGAGTTTCATCGAATAATTGCTGAAGAATGCGCATAGTATATAAACTTCTGTGAACAGGAAAATCTGGACCAAAGGCCTTAATTATCACTGTTCAAATGTAGCCTTCGGCTTGAAACTTTGAAAATCTGTTTTTGACAGTGTATATCTTCTCCTTCGCTCGCTCCTCTCTGTCTGTCTCTGTCTCTGTCTCTGTCTCTCTCTCTCTCTCTCTCTCTCTCTCTGTCTCTGTCTCTCTCTCTCTCTCTCTCTCTCTCTCTCTCTGTCTCTGTCTGCTCTGTCTCTGTCTCTGTCTCTCTCTCTCTCTCTCTCTCTCTCTCTCTCTCTCTC
>JAWQFJ010008533.1:10000-17089 GCA_034096865.1 Theodoxus fluviatilis | reverse complement strand
AAAAACCGCTGGCGCTGAACCTCCAGGTTTTGGCATTAAAAATCCCCCAATAAAGCTGTGAGGGCCTTCAGTAAACCTGGAGGGATAAAAAATCGAATACAGGACGTTTCGTACCATAGTCGTTGTGTACCTCATTTAGTCGATTCGTACCTTTTCTACCCTAACCCTAACTCTAACCCTAACCCTAACTCTAACCCTAACCCTAACTCTAATCCTAACCCTAACTCTAACTCTAACCATAACCCTAAAGGGTACAAAACGACTAGGTACAAAATGCCCAGGATAACGACCCGCATCGTAAAAAATAATTCTTTCTCCTTTACCAGTGTTCTCAAATTCAGTGTTCGTCATTAAACAGCTTCAAAAACAGAATTGACACGATGTTCAAAGACTACATGTACTGTGATGATGTTGGCCACCCGCTGTTGCCACGTATACCACTCTCTGCCACTCATAAGCCACCGGAAGAAAAGTATAGAGAATAGGCACGATCTTTTAAGATCGTTAGAACTAGGGTAGTAACAAGTGAGAGTAGCCATAAGTACTGATCAAAAGATCAGATAAAGGCCTCGCTGCCTAAGACATCTGAGGACATATCTATCTATCTAAATTCATTCTCCTATAAACTGTCCTCGCAAATGACGTCACGTTATTGATGACGTCGCACATGTTGGAATTTCGCCATTCCATCAAATTGCCTACCTCCCCAGGTGTTTCAAAATTCTTCTCCTGGCATATAGGATCGAAACTCTACTTGCAAATGACGTAACGTTATTAATGACGTCAAACATTACACAATTTCGCCATTCCATGAACCGCGTATTTGGGGAGGCGCTCTGGAGTGTACGACCTTAAAAAACCACTTTTTCTTCAAGCCTCGATTCTGACAATTTGATACATTCAATTGGACCTAACTTCCAAATAGTGTGCAAAATCTCAAGGAAATCCGTCCAGTAGTTTTTGAGAGATAAGCCGTGGAGTCGGGACAGACAGACACACACACAGACAGACTAACCTGAAGAGAAGACACTTTGCTCTGTACAGGTACCTGAAGAGAAGACATTTTGGTCTGTACAGGTACCTGAAGAGGAGACATTTTGCTCTGTACATGTACCTGAAGAGAAGACACTTTGCTCTGTACAGGTACCTGAAGAGAAGACACTTGTTTCTGTACAGGTACCTGAAGAGAAGACACTTTGCTCTGTACAGGTACCTGAAGAGGAGACACTTTGCTCTGTACATGTACCTGAAGAGGAGACACTTTGCTCTGTACAGGTACCTGAAGAGGAGACACTTTGCTCTGTACAGGTACCTGAAGAGGAGACACTTTGCTCTGTACAGGTATCTGAAGAGGAGACACTTTGCTCTGTACAGGTACCTGAAGAGGAGACACTTTGCTCTGTACAGGTATCTGAAGAGGAGACACTTTGCTCTGTACAGGTATCTGAAGAGGAGACACTTTGCTCTGTACAGGTACCTGAAGAGAAGACACTTTGCTCTGTACATGTACCTGAAGAGGAGACACTTTGCTCTGTACAGGTACCTGAAGAGGAGACACTTTGCTCTGTACATGTACCTGAAGAGGAGACACTTTGCTCTGTACAGGTACCTGAAGAGGAGACACTTTGCTCTGTACATGTACCTGAAGAGGAGACACTTTGCTCTGTACATGTACCTGAAGAGGAGACACTTTGCTCTGTACATGTACCTGAAGAGGAGACACTTTGCTCTGTACATGTACCTGAAGAGGAGACACTTTGCTCTGTACAGGTACCTGAAGAGGAGACACTTTGCTCTGTACATGTACCTGAAGAGGAGACACTTTGCTATGTACAGGTACCTGAAGAGAAGACACTTTGCTCTGTACATGTACCTGAAGAGGAGACACTTTGCTCTGTACATGTACCTGAAGAGGAGACACTTTGCTCTGTACATGTACCTGAAGAGGAGACACTTTGCTCTGTACATGTACCTGAAGAGGAGACACTTTGCTCTGTACATGTACCTGAAGAGGAGACACTTTGCTCTGTACAGGTACCTCAAGAGGAGACACTTTGCTCTGTACAGGTACCTGAAGAGGAGACACTTTGCTCTGTACATGTACCTGAAGAGGAGACACTTTGCTCTGTACATGTACCTGAAGAGGAGACACTTTGCTCTGTACAGGTACCTCAAGAGGAGACACTTTGCTCTGTACATGTACCTGAAGAGGAGACACTTTGCTCTGTACAGGTACCTGAAGAGGAGACACTTTTCTCTGTACATGTACCTGAAGAGGAGACACTTTGCTCTGTACAGGTATCTGAAGAGGAGACACTTTGCTATGTACAGGTACCTGAAGAGAAGACACTTTGCTCTGTACATGTACCTGAAGAGAAGACACTTTGCTCTGTACATGTACCTGAAGAGGAGACACTTTGCTCTGTACAGGTACCTGAAGAGAAGACACTTTGCTCTGTACAGGTACCTGAAGAGGAGACACTTTGCTCTGTACAGGTACCTGAAGAGGAGACACTTTGCTCTGTACAGGTACCTGAAGAGGAGACACTTTGCTCTGTACAGGTACCTGAAGAGGAGACACTTTGCTCTGTACATGTACCTGAAGAGGAGACACTTTGCTCTGTACAGGTACCTGAAGAGGAGACACTTTGCTCTGTACATGTACCTGAAGAGGAGACACTTTGCTCTGTACAGGTACCTGAAGAGGAGACACTTTGCTCTGTACAGGTACCTGAAGAGGAGACACTTTGCTCTGTACAGGTACCTGAAGAGGAGACACTTTGCTCTGTACATGTACCTGAAGAGGAGACACTTTGCTCTGTACAGGTACCTGAAGAGGAGACACTTTGCTCTGTACATGTACCTGAAGAGGAGACACTTTGTATAGATACCTGAAGAGGAGACACTTTTCTCTGTACAGGTACCGGAAGAGGAGACACTTGGCTCTGTACAGGTACCTGAAGAGGAGACACTTTAATAATAATAATAATACAGATTACTTATACGCACATACCTTCCCCAATACCAGCCCGTACAACAATGCTTATTTGGTTCATGACTCATTTGAATTAGGATTATTACATTTTTCTCTCTTTTTGAAAGCAAAATACAAATATGCTGCCAAGTTTCTAATCACAGCTTCATCCTGCGACGATACAATATCCACCAGGTCATCGGTATCACTGTTGTGTCTAGAACTTATGTATCTATTTCTCAGATCTGCAAAATGAGGACATTTGAACAAAAAGTGTATCTCATTTTCCGTCTCTTGATGACATAATGGACAAATAGCAGGACTGTCAGTACAGTAACGTAATCTATGGCACATTAAGTCACTTATTCCTAATCTAAAACGAGTGATTATCTCTCTAAAAACCTTTTTATCTACACTGCATAAAATATTTCGAACTCTCTCGATTTTTTAAATAAGCGATATACAGAAAACCGATCACTATCCACCAGTTTTTTCCCCAGGCCTCATTAAATTTGTCTATCAATCTTTCCCTCAGTGTCTTGACGAAACTTCGTTCTTCTGAGACACGTTGTGTAGTCCATTGTTCTTCAAAGCCATATTCAAGTAAAAGACGTCTTAATTCTGTTGCCCAGTTATTGCTATGAACTTGCTTAACCATCATGTTGTATGCTAATTTGGGTAATCTGGAGTCTTCCATTTTCAACAGTTTCAGCCAATATTTCACTGACCGCAATTTTGCATTGATATGCAGTGGATACCTTCCAGTCTCCCCATATACCATGGTATTTGGTGTCTTGATACTCACATTTAAGAACATTTTCAAGGCATACATATGTACATTTTCAATCACTTCACAGTCTCCTAGACCCCATATCTCAGACGCGTATAACAGAATCGGTTGTATCTGTGCATCAAACATCTTAAAGAAAACATGAGGGGACACAAAGTCTAATTTGCGTATAAAACGAAGAATTTGCATCACCCCTGCCTTGCCTCTGTCCGCCAGATTTCTTAAAGCAGTATTTGAACACAGTTTTGTGGAAAACATCATGCCCAAGTAGCTATATTCATTTGTTGTCTCGAGACTTACTGTTCCCAGTGACCATTTTTCGTGTCTTGCAACATGCCCTCCCAATCGGAAAATAACAACTTTTGTTTTGACAGGATTTACAACTAATCCAAGCTCATCTGCTTTATCTATGAGGACAGATATTTGATTCTGTAAGCCAACAACCGAGTCTGCTATCAATGCCACATCATCTGCAAACAAGAGCAGGTGCAATTGGTCAGTGTTGGGCAAGAACTGTACACCGTGTTTGCCCAACTTCTTAACCTTTTTTGCAATTTCGTCCATTATGTAACAAAAAAATTGTCGGACTCAAATTGCATCCGTCTAACCCCAATGGGACATTCAAAGCAGTCCGTGAGGCCATCATCGCACTTCACACAGCATTGAACAGAGTTATATATACACTGAAGTATTTTTAGCATATTACCCACAATACCATAGTTTTCTAGGACTCTCCACAAAACATTTCTATTTACACTGTAGAAAGCACGCTTAAAATCAACAAAAGCTACATACAGTTTTTTCTTTCTATGTAGGTACTTTTCTACCGCAGAATGCAAAGTAAAGATAATTATTACAACGGTAGAATAACCACGGCGAAAGCCAGCTTGTTCCTCTGCAATCAATTCATTCACCTCCCCCCATAGCTGTAGTCGTTGGCTCAGTATACGAGAAAACAGTTTGCTGAAAACGTTCAGAAGTGATATCCCTCGGTAGTTTTCAGGGTGAGACACAGAGAGAGAGAGAGAGAGAGAGAGAGAGAGAGAGAGAGCGTGAAAGAGGGAGGGAGAGAGAGACACAGAGAAACAAGAAGGGCAAAGCCCATACGACTCACATGCTTGACATTGACCTTTATATGACCTTGACCTTCAGGTGACCTTCAAGGTCAAGGTCAAGGTCAAACAACTAAACCTACCAATGACATCATACACAAAGAAATGCTTTACACATTTTTCCTACCAAAATACATGTGACCTTGACCCAAGGTCAAGGTCATCCAAGGTCATGCAACACAAAGCTGTTAATTCAAGACATAGGAAGCACAATGGTGCTTATTGGCACTTTCTACCATGAGATATAGTCACTTTTAGTGGTTCACTACCCCATTTTGGTCACATTTCATAAGGGTCAAAGTGACCTTGACCTTGATGATATGTGAACTAATGTGTCTCATGATGAAAGTATAACATGTGCCCCACATAATTATTAAGTTTGAAACAGTTATCTTCCATAGTTCAGGGTCAAGGTCACTTCAAAATATGTATACAATGCAACTTTGAAGAGCTCCTGTGACCTTGACCTTGAAGCAAGGTCAACCAAACTGGTATCAAAAGATAGGGCTTGCTTTGACCTATATACCACTTGTAGCTAAGGTCGCCATTCTCAATAACGTGGGAGAAAATTGGGAAAATGTGAAAAATGACTGTTTTTGAGACCACATTTATGGCTCCTGTGACCTTGACCTTGAAGCAAGGTCAAGTCACTATGTATGTTTTTTGAGGCCTTGTCATCATACACCATCATGCCACATTTGGTGTTGATAGACTTAATAGTCTCCGAGAAAAATCCAACGTTTAAGTTTTTTACGCCCGGACGCCCGGACGGACGGACGGACGGACGGACGGACGGACGGACGGACGGACGACACGGCTCAGTACATAGACTCACTTTTGCTTCGCATGTGAGTCAAAAAGGGAAGAGGAGATAATCATACACACGCACATGCATACGCGAAGACAGATGTACGTACACACACACACATACACACACGCACGCGCGCACACACACAAACACACACACACACACATACACATACACACACACACACATATACACACACACACAATCACACACACACACATACACACACACACACCACAAATGCACATTACGAGGATACCATTATGCTCGCGTGCTTAATCACCATCATGCAAACATGCATGCAAATGCGGGCTCGCACATGCATGCACCCTCACACACAAGCACGCACAGTCATACCTGCTCAAATGACCGTGCACTCACACACATACACACACAATATACAAACAGATACATACAATCACACAACACAAACACACACACACATACATTCACACAAACACACACACGCACAAACACACATACACAAACACACACACACACAAACACACACACACAAACACACATACACACGCACACATACACTCACAGACACGCACGCACACACACACAGAGACACCCCCAACCTACCCCCAGCCCATAATTATACGTGAACATCTACTGCCTCCCCTTCCCCCTTACACCCTCTGACATCTCTTACGACAAGCGATCCCAACTAGCTTACCTGGTGGAGAGGAGAGGAGGGTACAGTGGGAAGGTCTTTCACTCGCATTGACTGATTAGTGCCACCTCCCACATCAAGGACTCCACACAACGACATGTCTGTCCACCGATCTTCATCCCCTCCTCTCCTGCAGGGATTATCTCCCCATTGGGACCAGCGCAGTTCTCGCCTGAATCACACAGATGGATGGGATGGGATGGGATGGGATGGGATGGGATGGGATGGGATGGGATGGGATGGGATGGGATGGGGTGGGATGGGATGGGATGGGATGGGATGGGATGGGATGGGATGGGATGGGATGGGATGGTGTGGGATGGGATGGGATGGGATGGGATGGGATGGGATGGGATGGGATGGGATGGGATGGGATGGGAATGGATGGGATGGGATGGGATGGGATGGGATGGGATGGGATGGGATGGGATGGGGTGGGATGGGATGGGGTGGGATGGGATGGGATGGGATGGGGTGGGATGGGATGGGATGGGATGGGATAGATGGATTTTTACGGCCCATCAGCCTTTATAGGCTATGTAATGCCATTGAGCACGAAATCACTAAAAATGTTTATAGAAGGCGTTAGACAAGTCACGACGTCCCTATTTATTCGCCTGTCACGAATCGCGTAGGGAAACGTGGTGGGTCAATTCTGCCTCCCAACCCACATGGGGTTGAAACACACAGAAACACACGTCTGAACTGAGAAGAATGAGCATGAAT
>JAWQFJ010008533.1:2500-5000 GCA_034096865.1 Theodoxus fluviatilis | reverse complement strand
TTGCACTGTAAATTGTAGAAAAATGGATGATAGCATGAACTGTTTGGTATTTCATACGGATCTAACCCATCAACGTCAATATTCTTCTCGTAGTATCGCATTTTGGCGTCTGCTGGTAGAGGTTCAACATATATCGAAGCGTTTTGCTGAAGTAGGAAAGATAACTCTGTTTGACTCGATGTCATTACGCTGAAATGGTCGTTGTCCCCAACATTTCCGGACAGAGTACTCGGAGTACTCTGTCTGATCGAACAGAATACTCGGTGTTTGAAATCTCTTCCTTACAGTCACGTGACATACTGATGACCATGTAATATATCGCGACATGTTCTTCACTCGGCGGTCTCGTTCTCGTTCAAATGCCGGAAATGTTGGGCGTCGATTACGGCTTTACGCCATCATGCATTTCACCATTCCGTGAAATGACAAAATAAATCACCGTCAGCCATTAAAATTGACACTAGTCGCCAGAACGCGACTGTTTCACTCGATCTGGATGAGGCTATTCCATCAATTGATGTTTTTCCCCCTTACTCTGATTATTCCTTGTTTCGGAGACGACTGTGATTTTGACTTTTGAGTAGGCCTACACGAACACACAAGCTCGATACAGCCGGCAACAAGCTAGTTCGCCGGGCGGGACAGTGAAATAGATCTATTTCACTCAGAATGTCGATCAATATAGGGCAACGTACTTATTTTTTAAATCAGGGATTGATTAAATCATCATATTTTTGTGACACTGAGACCAGACCATCAAAACAATTAGCACTAGGCCTTGAATCAAATCGTCGTACGAGATCTTACGTTGACTGCAAATGTACAACAGTGCCGCGTGATTGTGTCGACATTCAGTTAGTTCGCTGGGCGATTCCAGGCTTTTAACCAGCGAAGGCAACGATCTAGATGGTACATATACTTTACCGGTTTCACAAATGGAATGAATTTGACGCCAACACAGCGTAGTATCGCTTTTTTGCGTCTGCTGGTAGACGTTCATCATACAAAGAAGCCAAATGTTGTTTTGTGAACGTAGGAAAAGAGTTTGACTCGATTAGGCTCTTACATCTATTGACTATCGAGGGAGGTGCTTCCGAGTGTACGAAATCCATTATCCTCAAAATTCTACTTGCAAATGACGTAACGTTATTAATGACGTCAAACATTACGCAATTTCGCCATTCCATGAACCGCGTATTTGGGGAGGCGCTCTGGAGTGTACGACCTTAAAAAACCACTTTCTCTTCAAGCCTCGATTCTGAAAATTTGATACATTCAATCGGACCTAACTTCCAGTTAGTGTGCAAAATGTCAAGGAAATCCGTTCAGTAGTTTGTGAGATATAAGCCGTGGAGTCGGGACAGACAGACATACAGACACACAGACAGATAAAGTCTGTAGGACCTCCAGTAAACCTGGAGGGATAAAAACCGCTGGCGCTGAACCTCCAGGTTTTGGCATTAAAAAGCCCCCAATAAAGCTGTGAGGGCCTTCAGTAAACCTGGAGGGATAAAAAATCGAATACAGGACGTTTCGTACCATAGTCGTTGTGTACCTCATTTAGTCGATTCGTACCTTTTCTACCCTAACCCTAACCCTAACTCTAACCCTAACCCTAACTCTAACCCTAACCCTAACTCTAACTCTAACCATAACCCTAAAGGGTACGAAACGACTAGGTACAAAATGCCCAGGATAACGACCTGCATCGTAAAAAAATAATTCTTTCTCCTTTACCAGTGTTCTCAAATTCAGTGTTCGTCATTAAACAGCTTCAAAAACCGAATTGACACGATGTTCAAAGACTACATGTACTGTGATGATGTTGGCCACCCGCTGTTGCCACATATACCACTCTCTGCCACTCATAAGCCACCGGAAGAAAAGTATAGAGAATAGGCACGATCTTTTAAGATCGTTAGAACTAGGGTAGTAAAAAGTGAGAGTAGCCATAAGTACTGATCAAAAGATCAGAAAAGGCCTCGCGGCCTAAGACATCTGAGGACATATCTATCTATCTAAATTCATTCTCCTATAAACTGTCCTCGCAAATGACGTCACGTTATTGATGACGTCGCACATGTTGGAATTTCGCCATTCCATCAAATTGCCTACCTCCCCAGGTGTTTCGAAATTCTTCTCCTGGCATATAGGATGGAAACTCTACTTGCAAATGACGTAACGTTATTAATGACGTCAAACATTACGCAATTTCGCCATTCCATGAACCGCGTATTTGGGGAGGCACTCTGGAGTGTACGACCTTAAAAAACCACTTTCTCTTCAAACCTCGATTCTGAAAATTTGATACATTCAATTGGACCTAACTTCCAGTTAGTGTGCAAAATGTCAAGGAAATCCGTCCAGTAGTTTTTGAGATATAAGCCGTGGAGTCGGGACAGACAGACACACACACACACACACACAGACAGACAGACAGACAGATAAAGTCTGTAGGACCTCCAGTAAACCTGGAGGGATAAAGTCTGTAGGACCTCCA
>JAWQFJ010008530.1:0-7500 GCA_034096865.1 Theodoxus fluviatilis | reverse complement strand
GAAATTTAAATGTTAAAATTGTGGTCAATTTGAACATTGAATGTTTAGCTTTTATTTAAACTTCACACTTAGAGAACTGCTTGTTTGAATGTTATGGGTACATTGACATAGGTATGAAATGATCTTTATGTACTTGAATCTCTACTGTCCTGGTGAAACCGTGAGGATGCTGTACAGACGACATAAAGGGGATGATACAGAAACATGCATGCATGTATGTGTGTGAGAATGTGTGTATGCATGTGCATGGCTGGGTGTGTGTGTCTGTGTACATGGAGTGTCCGTGTGAGACAGATAGTCTGGCATGCATGTATGTGTGTGTGTCTGTGTACATGGAGTGTCCGTGTGAGACAGACAGTGTGGCATACATGTATGTGTGTGTCTGTGTACATGGAGTGTCCGTGTGAGACAGTCTGGCATACATGTGTGTGTGTGTGTCTGTGTACATGGAGTGTCCGTGTGAGACAGTGTGGCATACATGTATGTGTGTGTCTGTGTACATGGAGTGTCCATGTGAGACAGACAGTCTGGCATGCATGTATGTGTGTGTCTGTGTACATGGAGTGTCCGTGTGAGACAGACAGTCTGGCAGAGTGACAGATAACTTCATTTCTTGACAGAGCCGACCAGAGCGGAGCCCGTCGCCAAGGCAACCCCTGCCCCCAGCAAGCAGCGCGGCCTGTTTGATGACGATGAAGAGGATGAGGATCTCTTTGCGGGCGGCTCTGAGCTAGGCAAAGGTGAGAGAATGTGTGTGTGTGTGTGTGTGTGTGCTTACTTAAAAGTGTGTCTTTACCTGTGTGTGGTTACCTCTGTACACACTACTTCGTGTATCTCCCTATGTATATCTACTTCTGTGTTCATGTACTTTACTGTGTGTTCTTACCTGTGTGCACCATCGTTGTATATACTTACCTGTGCACCCTCCTTTGTGTATTTCCCTGTGTGTACTCACCTGTGTATACTTGTGTGTACTCACCTGTGTGCACTTTCGTGTGTGTACCTACCTCTGTGTACCTACCTGTGTGCACATACTAGTTATACATACCTTTTAGTACATTCCAGTGTGTGTATGTAACTCCCTGTGTGTACCTGTGTATACTTGTGTGTACACATCTGTGTGTACCACCCTGTGTGTACCTACCTGTGTATACTTGTGTGTACTCACCTGTGTGTACCTCCCTTTGTGTACCTACCTGTGTGTACTTACCTGTGTGTACCTACCTGTGTGTACCTACCTGTGTGTACTTACCTGTGTGTACGTACCTGTGTGTACCTACCTGTGTGTACCACCCTGTGTGTACCTCCCTGTGTGTAACTACTTGCATATAGGTAAAAAAGATCGGTGCATGCCTGACACCATCACTGTTCCTTCTCAGAGAGGACGGCCGCGGCCCCCGCAGTGAGGGGAAGGGGGGATGCAGGCCTGTTCCAGGAGGGACAGGAGGAGGTCGGGGAGGGTGACCTCTTTGTTTCCGTGGAAACCAAACCAGCAGCCCCTGCTGCCAAGAAAGAGAAGAAGGTGCTTGCTTTGATTTGAGTCTCCCTTTGCGCAGCACTCTCCTTTGTTGTGTGTGTGTGTGTGTGTGTGTGTGTTTGTGTGTGTGTATGTGTGTGTGTGTGTTTGTGTTTGTTTGTGTGTGTGTGTGTTTGTGTGTGTGTATGTGTTTGTGTTTGTTTGTGTGTGTGTGTGTGTTTGTGTGTGTGTGTGTGTGTGTCTGTTTGTGTTTGTGTGTGTGTATATATGTGTGTGTGCATTGCATGCATTTTGTATGCTTATGTATGTTATTTATGTGTGTTTGTGTATGTGTGTGTTTGAGTGTGTGTGTGTGTGTGTGTGTTTGTGTGTCTGTGTTTGTGTGTATGTGTGTGTTTGTGTGTATGTGTTTGTGTGTGTGTATATATACATGCATTTGTCCTGTAATCCCCGTGGTATTGGTGTCAGTGACGCGCCATGGCAAACGGTGGCAGTGGCAAGTGACACGTTGTGCATGACGCCTTGCAGCTGCCAGCCGGAGCGGTGTCCATGTTTGGCTCGGGTCCAAACCCGCTCATGGCGGCCTTGAAGAAGCAGCCGCGGCCCGAGGACAGTGATGTGAGTTAAGATGCGTTTTGTGTTCTTTTTTACTTCAACACTGAACAGGGCAGGCACTTTCAGAGCACTTTATAAGGGAAAAAAGTAGTGGTTAAAGTAACATGGTGTGTGTGCACGCACTCATTCACAAGTGTGCGTGTTAAGAAATGCCATGTATGGTGTAGATTCATCTGAACATTAATAATAATTTCTCTTCACCTGTAAATGCTTTTTCCTTAATGGTAATCATAGGGCACATGGGTCAGCACACAGTTTGATGTTTACCTTCAATGTCTTCTTTTCCTTTCTTTTTTCATGATAGAAAAAGTAATAAAGTCAGCATGAAGAGGAGGGATGATGTATGGATGAATAAAGTCTTGCCTGTGTCTGTCTACAGTAAGAGAAGGAGGGATGATGTATGGATGAATAAAGTCTTGCCTGTGTCTGTCTACAGTAAGAGAAGGAGGGATGATGTATGGATGAATAAAGTCTTGCCTGTGTCTGTCTACAGTAAGA
This sequence comes from Theodoxus fluviatilis, assembly GCA_034096865.1. Classification (NCBI taxonomy): domain Eukaryota; kingdom Metazoa; phylum Mollusca; class Gastropoda; order Cycloneritida; family Neritidae; genus Theodoxus; species Theodoxus fluviatilis. The sequence continues at coordinate 4,910 of JAWQFJ010008530.1, read as the reverse complement.
GAAGGAGGGATGATGTATGGATGAATAAAGTCTTGACACATGGATGAATAAAGTCTTGTCTGTGTCTGTCTACAGGGAGAGAAGGAGGGATGATGTATGGATGAATAATCTCTTGTCTGTGTCAGTCTACAGTAAGAGAAGGAGGGATGATGTATGGATGAATAATCTCTTGTCTGTGTCAGTCTACAGTAAGAGAAGGAGGGATGATGTATGGATGAATAAAGTCTTGCCTGTGTCTGTCTACAGTAAGAGAAGGAGGGATGATGTATGGATGAATAAAGTCTTGACACATGGATGAATAAACTCTAGCCTGTGTCTGTCTACAGGGAGAGAAGGAGGGATGATGTATGGATGAATAAAATCTTGTCTGTGTCTGTCTACAGGGAGAGAAGGAGGGATGATGTATGGATGAATAAACTCTTGCCTGTGTCTGTCTACAGGGAGAGAAGGAGGGATGATGTATGGATGAATAAAGTCTTGCCTGTGTCTGTCTACAGGGAGAGAAGGAGGGATGATGTATGGATGAATAAAATCTTGTCTGTGTCTGTCTACAGGAAGAGAAGGAGGGATGATGTATGGATGAATAAAGTCTTGTTTGTGCCAGTCTACAGGGAGAGAAGGAGGGATGATGGTATGGATGAATGAACTCTTCTCTGTCTACAGAAAAAAGAGAACGAGGGATTATTGTATGAATAAATGAACTCATCTGGGTATGTCTACAGGAAAAGGATAGATGACTGTATGGATGGATAAACTTGTCTGTGTCTGTCTACAGGAAGAGGAAGGATGACTGTATGGATGGATAAACTTGTCTGTGTCTGTCTACAGGAAGAGAAGGAAGGATGACTGTATGGATGGATAAACTTGTCTGTGTCTGTCTACAGGAAGAGGATGGATGACTGTATGGATGGATAAACTTGTCTGTGTCTGTCTACAGGAAGAGAAGGAAGGATGACTGTATGGATGGATAAACTTGTCTGTGTCTGTCTACAGGAAAAGGATAGATGACTGTATGGATGGATAAACTTGTCTGTGTCTGTCTACAGGTAGAGAAGGAAGGATGACTGTATGGATGGATAAACTTGTCTGTGTCTGTCTACAGGAAGAGAAGGAAGGATGACTGTATGGATGGATAAACTTGTCTGTGTCTGTCTACAGGAAGAGAAGGAAGGATGACTGTATGGATGGATAAACTTGTCTGTGTCTGTCTACAGGAAGAGGATGGATGACTGTATGGATGGATAAACTTGTCTGTGTCTGTCTACAGGAAGAGAAGGAAGGATGACTGTATGGATGGATAAACTTGTCTGTGTCTATCTACAGGAAGAGAAGGAAGGATGACTGTATGGATGGATAAACTTGTCTGTGTCTATCTACAGGAAGAGAAGGAAGGATGACTGTATGGATGGATAAACTTGTCTGTGTCTGTCTACAGGAAGAGAAGGAAGGATGACTGTATGGATGGATAAACTTGTCTGTGTCTGTCTACAGGAAGAGAAGGAAGGATGACTGTATGGATGGATAAACTTGTCTGTGTCTGTCTACAGGAAGAGAAGGAAGGATGACTGTATGGATGGATAAACTTGTCTGTGTCTGTCTACAGGGAGAGAAGGAAGGATGACTGTATGGATGGATAAACTTGTCTGTGTCTGTCTACAGGAAGAGAAGGAAGGATGACTGTATGGATGGATAAACTTGTCTGTGTCTGTCTACAGGAAGAGAAGGAAGGATGACTGTATGGATGGATAAACTTGTCTGTGTCTGTCTACAGGAAGAGAAGGAAGGATGACTGTATGGATGGATAAACTTGTCTGTGTCTGTCTACAGGAAGAGAAGGAAGGATGACTGTATGGATGGATAAACTTGTCTGTGTCTGTCTACAGGAAAAGGATAGATGACTGTATGGATGGATAAACTTGTCTGTGTCTGTCTACAGGAAGAGGATGGATGACTGTATGGATGGATAAACTTGTCTGTGTCTGTCTACAGGAAGAGAAGGAAGGATGGTCCGAAGACGAAGGTGAGGAACGAAGCCGTGGTGCCAGCATCAAATCTGCAGGGTCATCACAGGGCAGCGAGACCGCCCCCTCTGCCCCCCCCAGCCAGCCAAAAGCCCCTGCCCCCTCTAGTGCTACAAGCAGGGGCCTTTTCAGTGACAGTGAGGATGAAGATCTCTTCTCTGGTAGAGCCAAGTGAGTCCCCTGTGCTTGCAGCATGGCCCCCCTATGGGTTGGGGGTATGATAGACCCCCTGTGTCTCTCTGTGTGTTTTGAAAGAGGCAAATAACTTGGGAAATCTAGATATAATTTTGTCTTGCTCTTTCTCATTAGCCAGTGCTTAATTACAGGATACTAACGCGGCACATTCAGTGTCCAGCCAGAAAATTTTGTCGAATCAAATCAATTTCAGGCCTGCAACTAGTGCAAGCATCATTTTTTGCACTGTACTTGTGTAAGCAAATGTTTAGCGTTTTTTTCTCCAGTTAGCATACAAAACAGTCTTTTTAAGAATCACTGACACACATACAAAGAAACTGTAACCAAATGGCAGTATTAATTTCGTAAAGCTAAATTTAGAATACACTAATAGTTTGTTTAAATCACTACATTATTCAAATCAAAATGTGGGTTACTGAGTGATTCGATATACTAGCAACTGTTGAACTTGATCAAGTTGACAACAGACACTTTCGAGACTCCTTTGAAAAAGAGTCTGCTAAGACGGTTAATCATGGCTCGGAATGTATGTTCAAGTCTAGGCCATACTTATAAATGCCATGCTCAAGGCTTTAAATAAATGTCACATGACTGAATTTTGTGTCTCAAAACACTCTTTTGACTTCTTTGAACAAGAGTAATTAACTTGTTCATGTGACCACAATGAACTATTTTGTGACGTCAAAATTTATACCGTTGTTTGTTTATGATTTCTGTGTATGTGTGTCAGTAGTTGGAAAGTGAGCATATTGTGTGCAAACTGGAGAAAAATAATGGTGGATTAGTATTGGCCAGTGATAACAATGATGCGTGCGGGGCCTGAAATGGATATCTATTGACCAAATGTTGTGTCTGGACAGTGTGTGGCATCAGTGTACTCTAATTAAGCACCGCCTTAACCAGCACTGGTGGTTTTCATGATCAGCTGCCTTGCATGGCCTACAAAATCTGATAGGATGTACATTTCTCATCGTCAGTATCACTTCCTCAGTGCATGCTGACCAGCAGCTGTGGGCAACACACTACAGCCTTCCTTGTCCACTAGGAAACTAGCAGGTGTGGGCAACACACTACAGCCTCCCTTGTCCACTAGGAAACTAGCAGCTGTGGGCAACACACTACAGCCTTCCTTGTCCACTAGGAAACTAGCAGTTGTGGGCAACACACTACAGCCTCCCTTGTCCACTAGGAAACTAGCAGCTGTGGGCAACACACTACAGCCTTCCTTGTCCACTAGGAAACTAGCAGCTGTGGGCAACACGCTACAGCCTCCCTTGTCCACTAGGAAACTAGCAGCTGTGGGCAACACACTACATCCTTCCTTGTCCACTAGGAAACTAGCAGCTGTGGGCAACACGCTACAGCCTCCCTTGTCCACTAGGAAACTAGCAGCTGTGGGCAACACACTACATCCTTCCTTGTCCACTAGGAAACTAGCAGCTGTGGGCAACACGCTACAGCCTCCCTTGTCCACTAGGAAACTAGCAGCTGTGGGCAACACACTACAGCCTCCCTTGTCCACTAGGAAACTAGCAGCTGTGGGCAACACGCTACAGCCTCCCTTGTCCACTAGGAAACTAGCAGCTGTGGGCAACACGCTACAACCTTCCTTGTCCACTAGGAAACTAGCAGCTGTGGGCAACACACTACAACCTTCCTTGTCCACTAGGAAACTAGCAGCTGTGGGCAACACGCTACAGCCTTCCTTGTCCACTAGGAAGAGCTTCTGCACATTTAGCATGGAACTCCATGCACCAATGTGTGTGTGTGTGTGTGTGTGTGTGTGTGTGTGTGTGTGTGTCTGTGTGTGAGTGTGTGTGTGTGTGTGTGTGTGTGTGTGTGTGTGTGTGTGTGTGTATGTGTGTGATTGTGTCTGTTTGTGTGTGTGTGTGTGTGTGTGTGTGTGTGTGTGCATGCACGCGCACGTGTGTGTGTGTGTGTGTGTGTGTGTGTATTTGTGTGTGTGTGTGTGTATTTGTGTGTGTGTGTGTATTTTGTATGTGTTTGTGTGTGTGTGTATGTGTGTGTGTGTTTGTGTGTGTGTGTGTGTGTGTGTGTGTGTGTGTGTGTGTGTGTGTGTGTGTGTGTGTGTGTGTGTATTTGAGTGTGCATGTGCTGTGAATATGCATATAGTTGTTGTGTCTGTCTACATGTATATCTGCAATTTTATATCTGTATGCTCAGGGCATGATGTTTATGCATGTGTGTGTACATGTATGTGTGCGTGTGTGTGTGAGCATTGCTGCATATGCAAATGTTTGTCTGTGTCTGTGATACCTTGTGGAATGTTTGATATTGTATTGTATTGTACACTTTATTGTAGAGGCCATCGGCCCAGTACAATGACTCAGAATCATACATTTTCTAATGATAGAGACCTTCTCTTAAATGACTGAAATAAATAAGAGCTCACACATCTCGCTCTTTCCCTCTCATCACTTGAAAAACATACTGCTAGGCTGTCTTGCATGGTGAGTCCTATACAAAAGTGCAGGTATTTCATTCTTAAATCTTCATATGCTGGACATGCGAACATAAAATGCATTTCATCCTCTTCGCTTTCGTTGCAGCTGGGGCATAACAAAGAAGGTGGCTCATTATATCTATATCGATGTACAAAGAATTCACTTACACCTAAACGAAACAGTATATTCAAATCTCTGAAGATAGGTTTGTCTAAGTCATACAAATATT
>JAWQFJ010008527.1:22500-27500 GCA_034096865.1 Theodoxus fluviatilis | reverse complement strand
TATAGTATTAGTTGTGAGATGATAAGAAGATTGTCATAATCAAGAGGAACAGTAGTTATATTCAGTTCGAGAGACAAACAGACAAAAGGACTGTTCTGAGTAATACTTAAAGATATACACAATCAAGAAGGTGTTACTCAACAATGTATTTCGAGACAAAAAATCTGGTAACGCTATGACCAGCAAGCAGATATTCTGTATTTCAGAAAACATTTAATTTGAAAGCCTACTGCCAAAAACGGAAAACACGACCCTGAATGTCAAGGAAGAATTAAACATTCATTAAAGTGAATAAATACATAGATGGAATCGGTGGAGCTATGCCCTTTCAGCTTTGCATGCTATGTAAGACCTCGGTGGAGCTATGCCCTTTCAGCTTTGCATGCTATGTAAGACCTCGGTGGAGCTATGCCCTTTCAGCTTTGCATGCTATGTAAGACCTCGGTGGAGCTATGCCCTTTCAGCTTTGCATGCTATGTAAGACCTCGGTGGAGCTATGCCCTTTCAGCTTTGCATGCTATGTAAGACCTCGGTGGAGCTATGCCCTTTCAGCTTTGCATGCTATGTAAGACCATTGCTCATCAAAATCAACTAGACCCAGTTAGATCAAATGTAAGTCATCACAATTTCTCTCATCATTTACCTCGTACAATGCGCCACAGGATGTTTGTTCATCCGAGTCAGTTCATGAAGACAAGACCTCACATAATGACTGTGCACAGCCAAGCTGTTTTCACAAAATGATAATCCAGGAAGCAACGCAACCTTCCCAAAGAACCTGATGACTCTTCGGCAGATAAGAGTTGTAAGGGAATTGTAGTCCATTCTTCAAAAGTTCTGTCACTTGGACCTGTACTCTGGAAGTTCCCTCCCAGGATTACCGAATAGGAAGAAAAGTCTGAGTGGCAATTATGTGAACGCGCTCCGCCCTGATAACCTCTGAACGAGTTTTGATTACCCTCGGACCAGCAGCCATTGACTGCAGCAGACAAATCCCCCACCTTCCCTCCCAGATCGTCCCGGCGTTCTGTGGGACGAGGGCATCGCCTCGAGATCACATTCCTCTACGGAGGTGATACAAATTTGAATAAATGAAATAAACACAGCGCCCCGCGAGTGCGCGTGGAGCTTGCCTAGTCCGGACCCGACCCCGAATGAGGCTTTTGAAAAGTCTCCGGGCGAGGGAAGTGCCGTCTCTTTCAGCCCCACGATAGATTTCCTTCCCGCAGGCGGGCACAATTTGGGGGCCAAAAGGGCCTCATATCAGCCTCTGAGATTGGTGTTTGCATATCAAACACAAATTAATCTGCCGGTAATAGTGTTATTGGTGAAATGATACAGAACATCATCCTCTCGTGCGCCCTCGTCTGCCGAGAGCGCCGACTCGTCAGCGAAGGGTCACGCGCTTGCTGCACGGAGGCAGACGACTTCCGCCACGGCCGGAAGTACGTCACAAATTAAGCAGCGTTGGGAAATCTGCACAGACATTTGACTGAGAGTTGGAGAGAAAGCCCTTCCGAGTGAGATGGAACCCGCTTTGCATTTGTGTGCTTTCCCGAAAATGCGTTAGACGGAGTCAGCGAGACTGCCACGCACGGAGTAAAAGGGACTTTGAAAAGAAAAACTCAAAAGACCGCTCTTTTCGCCTGAGTCGGTTGCATTGTTCACATTATCTTTTCACTACCGAAGGTGACAGCAAAATTTGACTACCCTGGCATTTGACAGTCAGTCCTGTGCCAAACAATAGCTTAACGGAAAGGTTCAGGCATCAACCTTTAAGCCGTTTTCGGAAAGAAAAAAAACTTGCCACATTTCAATGCGTGACTTGTTCATAAAAAAATCTGGATAGTTTTCTTGCGTATATCCTATGTGATACATCTAAAGTAAATGAATCCCGTACTTGCTACAAGCAACATGGATCACTGGGAGATCGGTGTTCGTGTCTGCAAAGTACAACCCGGGCATCACGACCCTGGACGTTATGCCCGGCTTGGAATAAACGGCAACAGCGATCACGACAATAAGTCACCGAAACCTCTCCAGACGCAATCAAATGTCATTCTGAACACACCATCGCATGCTCCCTGTATTTCTTGTGCGTGGGTCCTCGTGACTGGGGCATATATTGTCAGCAGTGCTGCGTGTTAGGCTCAACAACAGTGTTAGTCATCGCTATTCTCGTAACTACATCCCTCTACCCGTCCATTTTACCCCTCTGTCTCCCACCCTTCACCCCCCCCCCCCAGCACCCCACCACTCCCTCCACCCATCCCACGCCACCCCATCCCACCTCCCATCCCCACCCCCTCACACCCACCAATGTATTCTTTTCTCCAACTACTCTTTTATGTTTCCTCAACCATCTTCCCTCTCCCTCCTACTCCCCTACCCTCAGTCCACCTCAAACATACCCCCCGTCCCACCCCAGGCATACCCCCCGACTCACCCCCTTGCTGCTCTCATTTCATCTGCTACTGCCTCATTCTCACGACGGGTTTCGGAGCAGCGGGTGGAAGCTGAAAGTTCTTGATCGTTTGCGTCACACCAAATTCCTCTTCACTCCTCCGTGGTCGCCATTAATCTCGTGGCCTGCTTTCCCTTTTTCCGCGCACTTTTGAGGTAATTAGACATTTCGCCCTGACCCAGCCTATCATAAAGCAATAAAAGTCGCCCAACACGACACCGGCTTGCATATTAATCAATTTATTTATCCGCAATATGGCCTTCTGGTAATCAGCAAATGCGCAGCTCCCACTTGCTGATAGCTTCTCGTCATGAAACGACGCCAGCGAAATGCGACTGAGGGTGTGGAGGTGACTTTTTTTTTCGGTCGTGATCTTTTCTTTCTTCCGTGGGTGCTGCAGCCATAGCGGATGGCGATCCCCCATCATCCAGATTATTGTTCCTTATCGACGAATCCATCGATCTCAGATTGGTGGGGAGCTGGCCCGGCGGCCCAGGAAAGATAAAGCGAATTACATTTCGGCGAATTGCCACGGTCGGCCAGATGATGCTTGCGGGGCCAAAAGTTGGGCGGCAATAATGAAAATACGGCATTTCAATCAGCTTTAGTGGTCACAGGGCAATACACGCCTCGTGTCCGCTTCCAGTGCCCCGAGTCCGACTTTTAAATCGACCCCTAGCAGGTGAGTGGGGATGGGGGTTGAGGGGTGGGGGTGTGTTGCGTTTCGGATCCGCGGGCCGCGGCGCCGTGTTTTGTAATTCCCTCGGACGTGCCTCCCAGGGGAGAGCTTCGCGGGTCATTGGTCAGGGAGCATGCGTCCGATCTCGATACAATATTGATGCTTTTTTAGTGCACGAACCACGCCTACGAGGTCCAACCCAGGGACTGGATACGGCGGGTCGTCGCGGATGAGTGGTTTGTAAATCATTTTACAGATTGTCTCATGAACTATTCATCCCGGCCGGTTGCCCGGGCCACGGAACAGCGACCGGAATGATCCTGCGATTTGTGCCCACTCACTTCGCTGTCCCTCGAGTCCGGTAATGAGTCATATGCCTGAAAGCCTGAAAGAACTTCATGTGCAGTAGGCGTGGAAGGGCATCGAAAGAGTCGTGGGGAAGGGGAGAGGTGGGGGAGAGGGGGGGGGGGGGGGGGGGGATGGTTGTCGAACTGTCATGTGTTTGAAAGAGCTTAATACGTTATTTAGATGAACTCTTATACAGGGGGTTTTAAGGGTAAAGGGTATGCCAAACTTTCTTTTAGAAAGTGCATCATCTGCAATAGACATGTACCATTACTGAAAGAGCTGGGGGTGAGGAGGGGGGGTGGGGGGGGGGGGGGGGGGGGTGTCGTCGAACTCTCATGTGTTGGAAATTGATATGTATTCTTATACAAAGGACTTTGATGGTAAAGAGTTCGTCGAACTTTCTTTTACAAAGAAAACACTTCATGAGCAAGGGACGTGTACCACTAAGAGAACTAAATACATTTGTAATGGAACACACAGATATTACTACGTTAACGGTGTATATTGCAAGGGTAGCTATCATGTGCCCATGCATGGGGAAGCAAGGGTCGCAGGTACGAAAAATGGCAATATGAGATATTTCAACCACAGTATAAGTTATTTATTCATGCATATTCCAGAAAAACAGCATGTTCACAGACGGAAATATAACAGTGACGTAAATATCGGGAAATATATTTGTGACTTGGTGAGTGTGCTGATAACTTTACTCAGCGATTTCTCGAAAACTGTTGGTCGTACTTTCACTTTGTTTTATCATGCACAGTTACACCTGTTTTAGACCGTCATGGTGGACAATAAAATTCGTGTCATCCCGGGAAGGGACACGTCATCGCCTCGCACAACTGCAAACACGTCATCGCCTCACACAGCTGCAAACACGTCATCGCCTCGCACAACTGCAAACACGTCATCGCCTCGCACAACTGCAAACACGTCATCGCCTCGCACAGCTGCAAACACGTCATCGCCTCGCACAACTGCAAACACCTCATCGCCACGCACAACTGCAAACACGTCATCGCCTCGCACAACTGCAAACACGTCATCGCCTCGCACAACTGCAAACACGTCATCGCCTCACACAGCTGCAAACACGTCATCGCCTCGCACAGCTGCAAACACGTCATCGCCTCGCACAACTGCAAACACGTCATCGCCTCGCACAACTGCAAACACGTCATCGCCTCGCACAACTGCAAACACGTCATCGCCTCGCACAGCTGCAAACACGTCATCGCCTCGCACAGCTGCAAACACGTCATCGCCTCGCACAACTGCAAACACGTCATCGCCTCGCACAACTGCAAACACGTCATCGCCTCGCACAACTGCAAACACGTCATCGCCTCGCACAACTGCAAACACGTCATCGCCTCGCACAACTGCAAACACGTCATCGCCTCGCACAACTGCAAACGCGTCATCGCCTCGCACAACTGCAAACACGTCATCGCCTCGCACAACTGCAAACACGTCATCGCCTCGCAAAGCTGCAAACACGTCATC
>JAWQFJ010008527.1:0-17500 GCA_034096865.1 Theodoxus fluviatilis | reverse complement strand
GACAGACCTTGACGGCAGAGGAGGCTCCAGGAGCAGAGCATGACGAGGAAGGCAGGGCCAGGGTGAGAACACAGCTCCCTGTCGACCTCCACCCTTCCAAGGTCCGTGCTCAGGAATACGTCTTGTAGACTATAAACTGGCGTCCATATTCCTTCCATTGTGACTGGAGGTCCTGACAGGTCCGGTTGTCAAGAGGCCCTCTCTCTCCCCCCCCCCCCCCGCATTTGCTGGTGCAGATTTCTGGGTAGATAGACATGGAGAATGAGTCATTTCATTCCTCTAGAAGACGCAGAGAGGAATGATCACGAACGTTGTGGGAGGGAGGTAAGTCTAGGGATATGAGAGAGAGAGAGAAATAGAGAGAGAGAGATAGAGAGAGAGAGGGAGGGAGGGAGGGAGAGAAAGAGAGATAGAGAGAGAGATAGAGGGAGAGAGAGAGATAGAGAGAGAGATAGAGAGAGAGAGAGGGAGGGAGGGAGGGAGGGAGGGAGAGAGAGAGAGATAGAGAGAGAGAGAGAGAGAGAGAGAGAGAGAGACAGAGAGAGACAGAGAGAGAGGGATGTTTTGCATGGACCAGCCGATTTATTTTCTCCGAAAAGGGATGTTTGCACAGGATATACAAATGACATTATAATAATTGATAATTAATTCGATATATTAGCACAATATCAATTATGAATATTTATGAAAACAAAATATATTCACACACCTCTTCTTCCAAATGCCTGTCCGTGCTTTTGTCCTTTATCCATCTATCCATCCATTCATTCATTCGTTCATCCATTTATCTGTCCATCTATCCATTCAACTGCCCTTTATTTATATCCATCCATCCAATGCCCCATTCACCATCTATCCATTTATCTCCTCATCATCCGCATTTCCATCCAGGCATCCAGCACTCCATACATCAGTCATCCAATCATACTCCTCCAACCACACACGCATCTATTCGCCCTTCCATCCCATCAACCCACCCATCCATCGGTATATCCACTCATCCACTCGTAATCAACATCTCACTCCCCCAATCACCTTCGTACTTGTCCATCCATCCTTCCCGTGTATGCGCATCCATACCAGTTTGCCTGTAGCTCTTTCTCTCTCTAGGCTCCACGCCATTGCCCCTGTTTTCACATCGAGCCCTGGGGCCACTCATATTTCTGTTGTTTTCTATCACTTGATTGCAGGGTTCGTCACAGCAGCAGGAGCTCCTGTGATTGTTATCGGTCGACCACGGATCCGCCTAACATCGGGCCCATAATCGGCTCGATCATCGGCCCGAATCGGCCAAAAATCGGCTCAAACGTCGGCGCCAAACCGCCCCCAATCGGCCCCGAGATTTGATTGAATGTGGGCCTCGGGGAAGGTTTGCATGCTCGCGTGCGGCGCTGCCTGTTCTGTCCTGCCCCCATCATAAGCGCAATTGTAAGTCAGAGTCTCCCTGCCTTCCCCTGCCTTTCTCTATACCAAGCACCCCCTGCCTGACTACGGAAGGAAGACAGAGATGATGAAAGGCATTGTTTGGGTGGAAGATTGAGGGGGGTGCAAGTTTTCGGGGCACCGGTCCATGATTGATGGGCTGATTATGACGTGTTATTATCATCAGCTCCATTGTGGGTTGTCGGCTAGTCTGCACGGAGGTTGCGGGCGGTGTCAACTGTTATTTCTGGGCCAGTGATAGGCATCGCTTGTCGATTACCTCCCCGCTGAATTTCGGGATGTCTTGCTCCGGGAGATGAAATGAAGTTGTGATTGCTATGCAAATGCCAGCTGAAATCTTTGTCTTCTTCCTCGGCTGTAATTGCCCGTATTCGTCTGCTTGTTCTCTCTCTCTCTCTCTCTCTCTCTCTGTTTGTGTGTTTGTGTGCGTGCCTGTGTGCGCACGCGCGTGTGTGTGTTGCTTCCCGTTCCTATTTTTATCCATGTGTCTGCTTATCTTCAACTTCACTGCCAGAAGACGGGCACGTTCTTCAAAAGCACTTCCATTTTCTCCTTGCGAAATCGCGTTGTTCCACCCCACACGCCTCAGAAGGGGTATGGGTTGAGGCGTAATCCACACGTCATTACTGGGATTAAAACTGGGGTAGCAACCCAGTCCAGACTGGAAGGGGGGTGAGGGGTGGGGGGAAAGGGGGTTGGATGGCGGAACACCCACTGATGCGCTCTACAGCTTTTGAGTCCCCTACGGGTCTGAGTTGTATATTTCATCTTTCTTCGACACAACTCCCACAGGTCTGAGACACCCCTGAGGTCCCATGCTTTCCAAGGAAGCCAGCCAGCTCCTGAAACTTGAACCCCACGGGGAGAGGCGCGAGCAGATTGCAAAGAGATTGAATATTATTTTCTATAATAGAAGGTCGCCCTCGCTCGTTGGTTCCTGCTACTTGAGACATCGCCAGAGACCGGCGGTCCGTTTTTCAAAGTTGAGAGGAGTGATGGCGGCCAGACGGTTTTGAAGGCTTTCTGTATCTCGGCTGTTAAGTAAAATATACGCCCCCCCACATCTGGGCTATCGGTGTACCCCCTCGGGACGAGCGCCCGCCGTCGCCCGTGGCGGGAACGGGGTCAGAGGCTGGGGGGCTCGAGTTTAGAATTCGCGAGCGCTCATCCGCTCCACAGTGCCCCCGCCAAAGAGAATGAGAGAGAGAGAGAGAGAGAGAGAGAGAGAGAGAGAGAGAGAGAGAGAGAGAGAGAAAGGGAGAGAGACCGGGAGAGAGAAAGAGTGAGAGAAAAAAAGAAAGAAAGAGAGAAAAAGGAGAGAGAAAGAGAGAAAAAGGATAGAGAGAAAGTGAGAGAAAGAGAAATGGAGAGAGAGAAAGAGAGATATAGAAATGGAGAGACAAACACACAAACAGACGCACAGACAGACACATAGACAGACACATAGATAGACAGAACGACACACAAAGACACACACACACACATATATATATATATATATAGAGAGAGAGAGAGAGAGAGAGAGACATAGTGAGAGAGAGAGAGAGAGAAAGAGAGTGAGAGAGATAGAGACAGACAGAGACAAAGCAGAAAATACAGTGAGAAAAAGGGAGGAAACAGTTCGTGCTTACTATGGAAAAAGAAGAAATGAGAGAAAAACTTTGAACGTTTCAGACAGAGACAAACGAGGAAAAAGTTTTGGAGCTAAGTCAGACTTGGGGGTAGGAATGCACTTGCTTCAGAATAATTAATCGACACAAAGACCTTTCCTTTCTGTTTCTTGGAGCTGTGTGGCTTTGTCTAGCCCTGCCTCACTTTACTTATCCTTATAATTTGCCTCGGTTAGCGTAATAAATATTTGGCCTCAGGTAACGCTATACGCAGCATATCATAGCCTTGAATAAACTCAGGTTTTGCTTACTCAGCTTCATATAAGCCTTGGTTAGCTGTGATTATATGGTTTGAATAACCATGGTTAGTTTCATGTATATGGCCTTGATTAGCATAGGTTAATCCCGTGTTGCCGTGTATAACATGGGCTTATCTTCCTGCGTCTCATTCGGTTTTGATAAACCGTGTTGAATATTGCTCAAGTCTTTGTAATTCTCTGTTAACTTGTTTTGATTTACTTCGTGTAATGTTAGAGTTACTTAATGTTGTTTAGCCTAGACCGACTTAATAACTTATTCAGCATTGCTCATCCTTTTCAAGCCTTGGTTAACTTTGCTCAGGGTCGACAAGGCTGGATTAGCCCAGATCATCCTGGTCAGCATTGATTATCCCTGGACACCACTAGCCAGCTCTGCCAGGGCTGTCCGAGCGTGTTTACCCTGGATGACCACCCGATAGCCCTGGGGCCAGGAGCCAACTCGTGAGAGTGGTCTCCCCTTGCGAGGGAGCGGTCCGTGTTTCTGGCCTTGAGGCCGTGTGCAAGCACTAGAGCCCGACTTGCTCGAAAGCTGCCAATTACCGCTCCCTGCCCGCTCTTCAACGTTGGAGGTTGGCATTGGCGGAATCGGATCCCACCCTCACTCGCTCCCCCGGAGTGAGCAAATGTGGTGAAAATTATTTTCATTTCTCATTTTTCGTGGAATGAATGCTGGCTGCACCCTTCGCGTCGAGTAGACACCGTTTATTTGTCTCCCGCTCCAGACCGTGGAGTTTCAACAACTAGAACTGGACCTTGATCTCGTGTCCGGCCCAGGGCGAGAATTTCATCCTGTTTCTGACTCTGCATCTCCGTTGTGGTGGCTGATGACCGGCTTTGCTGCACTGATGACAATTTCGAGACACCGTGATCGACCTTGATCTAAAATTGCTAAATTTAAACCCGGGCACGCCGTTGTCGGTCATCACGTTTATCCACACGCCCTGTCTTGTGCTGTGGTTGGAGTGAGAAAAGTGAGACAAGTGGCCGCCCTCTCTCGCCCTTCATCGGCCTCAAACGCCCTCTCCCTATGTTATTACATCTCCACTTTGCAATTTTCTGCAGCATCTTTAAACCGTCGTGGGAGAAATGAAACACTTTCTCGCCTCGTGTTTCTCTCTCTTCAACGACGATGGATCAAGAAAATAATTTTCATCTCTCATTTTCCATGGAATTTCACTAGGAGACCTCCACACGTGACTCCTTTGTTTTCTTTTTCCAGCGGAACGCCCTCAGAGGGCCCGGGGGCCGACCATGTCGGTCTTTATGATTATTTTCTCTCTACTCTCACATTCCAGCTGACCTTGGTTCTGGACACCGTCAGGAGGTCTCTCCTGGTGGTCGAGGTCCTTCTCTGTCCATCTGGAATGACCCAATACCCACCGGAGGTGTCCTGTTCCCCAAAGAAAACACCTGTCGGCTCTCAGTCCCTTCATCCGTGTGTCCGGTCAACATCAGACTCACATCTCACTCTCCACCCATGCCCCCTGCCCTCTGCCCCCATGAAAAAGGCTGTGAGTTCATCTCGTGTGTCTGGTGAGAGGGAACCGTGTAACCCTCTACGTATTAAACTGTTTTAATTATTTCATTCATTTCTTCCTGTAAATAGCACCCCCACATCTTCCATCCGAACAGATACCGCCTATCTCCAGTTCTGTTTAAAATGTTCCTCTTTTATGCAAGACCTTTTCCCATAAATGAAGGTTGAATTTAATTACTTCTTTCAACCAAGGGATGGACCGCTAAAGTGGTGCGACGGACGTATTTGGGCGAATTTTCATTGCATCGTTTCTCGAACTCTCTGGTGATTCTAAAATTAATCTAGAATGTTATTAATGTCCCTGAAAGCTCACATGAAAACATGGAAGGGGAATAGTTTAATGTCTGTACATAGTGCGTATTTGGGCACAGTTAATGCTGAGAGAGAGAGAGAGAGAGAGAGAGAGAGAGAGAGAGAGAGAGAGAGAGAGAGAGAGAGAGAGAGCGAGAGAGAGCGAGAGAGAGCATTTTTTTTTCACTCACCATGTGGCCTCGCGAGTCAGTATACGGAAAAGAGAGGAAACTCTATTCGGTTATCACTCGTACCCAGGTGCAATTGAGGAAGCTTCTCAATGACAGCAAGGGGCCTTGTAAAAACAGAGGACCCTGCACACCTCTCCGCACTAATACAGGTATGTATCACAAAACCGGAAGCGCAGAAGGTTACACCCAAACAGAAAGTTCTTTCAGCTCTCACCCTTTTTTGACATACACGATGTAGGCTCAGCGTTTCCACCCATGTCGACAGCCGTTCCCTGCTGGTGCAAGCGGGCTGACGGAAATAAATCATATCGTAGCAGACGACAGCCCCCCTGGGCCCATCATTTGCTCAAGGCAGATCCCCGGAGTTTATCATCACGCCGATATGATAGCCCGCCCCCCTCGTCCGGCCTTCATCGCTGTCAAAACAGCTTCCGTCATCCGCTAGCAAGGGCTCTTAACTCTGTCTAGGTAGGCTCGGGTTACCTCCCCTGTCAGCGAGGGGCGGCCACCTCCGCTAGGAGAGCTGACGCTAGGTGTCGCCACCCGCCAGAGAGGGCGCTCCCATAACGGCGGAAGTTGACAGAGAGATATGACACCGACATTTCCGCGCGGAGAGATGGCGGTTTCTTCCTCGGCCTCCGTGATGAGAAAGATGGCGGCCTCTCCTGCAGCTGTTCCGTTGACGTCCTGGTGATTTGCGTCTTCCACTCCAAAAGAATGGGCCTCCTCCACCTCCCTCCTCCTTCTCCTCCCTCCTCTTTCCATCTCCTTCCTCCTCCGTCAACCTCCTTCCTCCTCCGTCCACCTCCTTCCTCTGTCTTCCTCTTCCTTTCTCCTCCTCCTCCTCCTCCTCCTCCTCCTCCTCCTCCTCCTCCTCCTCCTCCTCCTCCTCCTTCTCCTCCTTCTTCTTCTTCTTCTTCTTCTTCTTCTTCTTCTTCTTCTTCTGTCGTTCTTTCTTTTTCTTTTCTCATTCTTCTGTCTTCTTCTTTCCTCTTCTTTCTTCTTCTTTCCTCTTCTTTTTTCTTCTGTCTTCTTCTTTCCTCTTCTTTCTTCTTCTTTCCTCTTCTTTCTTCTTCTGTCTTCTTCTTTCCTCTTCTTTCTTCTTCTTTCCTCTTCTTTCTTCTTCTGTCTTCTTCTTTCTTCTTCTTCGCCGATCAAACCGCCTCAGGGTGCACCTGTCACACGTGCGGATACCAACGACGTCTCTGATTATGAGCAAGTGCAAGCATGATCTGATGGGAGCAGCCATCCACAGCTCGTATCTCTGAACTTTTTTTTTCACCTTCTGAACCGAGACGCGCCTTGGCTGGATTGCTTTGAGTGAGTAACTTGGCTTGCCGATTCTAGTCCTGGGAAGCTCGCCTCTGGCCAACGCTAGTTTGGCTAGCCTACAGCTGTCTCTGTCCATACATAAGACTCCTGGGGCTCGTATCGGAGAGACGGGGACACAGGCGGACCTGGCTTCAAGCAGAAGTTCCATCCACAGAATTGGCATGTGAGGGCTACAGAAAGGACTGCCATTTCCGCGTGGGTTTCTATAGCCACAGGAGACGCATTGTTCTTCGGGACTGCATGATGACTATGATGATGGTGATGGTGATGGTGATGATGATGATGATGATGATGATGATGATGATGATGATGATGATGATGATGATGATGATGATGATGATGATGATGATGATGATGATGATGATGATGATGATGATGATGATGATGATGGTGAAGATGATGATGACGACGACGATGACGATGACGATGATGATGATGGTGGTGGTGGTGGTGGTGGTGGTGGCGGTGCTGCTGCTGCTGCTGCTGCTGATGATGATGATGGTGGTAATGCTGCTGCTGCTGATGGTGATGATGATGATGGTGATGGTGATGATGATGATGATGATGATGATGATGATGATGATGATGATGATGATGATGATGATGATGATGATGATGATGATGATGATGATGATGATGATGATGATGATGATGATGATGATGATGATGATGATGATGATGAAGATAATGATGGTGATTAGGCGAACACAAGTATTGGTGGAGATGGTGATGTGGCAAATGAAACCTGCACTTCTGTCCTCTACACATTCTGGAGAGGCTTTAAACTCTTTTTTCCTTCCTGCGTTGTGGCCATTCCCCAAACAACAGCTGCTGTCCACAGCACTAGCGACCTTCCCAAGCCCCGGCAAAAACTAGTGTGAATGGTTGTCCCTCTGGACTGCACCCTTATCAAAGTGGCACTTCATTTAGCATATCCTGCAATGAATGCTTCTTCACCGCGTACTTTGATCCATATTATGAGCTCGTAAATATGTCTCCGCGAGGCGAGCGGATGCCATGCTACAGTTTCACTAAGTGATGTAGGCTTCACTCCGCCTCACTCGGCTGGAGAAACATCTCCGAAATCCAGCACTCGTTTGAAAACCTCCCCGCAAAGTTGCATATTTCCATAACGAGGGAAACCCCACGTATGACTTATCGTAATCACCAACCAATTCCGCGCTTCAAGTCCGAAACCTCCACACGAAGCGACCCAGAGAGGCCTCACGTTCCTTTTCGCCTGTTTCCGTTAACGCTCGGCTGCGCTCGGGTGATTCCGCCGCGAGGCCCCGCCCCCCAGGTCGAGGCGGCTGTACCCCCTGGGGGTGTGATTGGCAGGCGCGTAGCCTGGGTCAGGAGTCGTGTGGGCCTCCGCGACCCCCGTGACCACCCAAGTAGAGTCCCTCCACGGCGCGAGGGAGTGGGGTGGGAGGGGGAAGGGGTCGGGGAGGGGTAAGGGGTTGGGATGTGGCGGGAAGGGAACGAAAAACCCAGGGAGTGAGAGGAGGAAAGGCACAGGGCCTACTGTGTTGCTGGCAGGGTCTGACGTTTTGCGCGGATGGCGAGACAGACTGTGAAAGAGGAGGGAGGGCAGAGGATTATGAAAGAGGTAGCGACGGGCCGCGGGGAAAATATCGCAGTGGCGGTAGGGTGGGGTGGTGAGAGCGCAGTCATAAAGCCACAGAATACTTAATATTTTCAGACTGGCTTATTTAGCACTTGATAAGAGCGATATGATGTTGATATCTTGCCTGTGGTCTTATGTAGAGGGAAACGTCCAAAGCTGCAGTTTTTACATTAAGTGTGTGTGTGTGTGTTTGCGTGTGCGAGTGTCTGCACGAGTTGGAGTCAAAAGAACCGACGGTTAAGTGAATTTAGAGGCCGATAACATTTCGTGTACGAGCATGGGTTGAGTACACATACGAGCGTGTGAATGTGTTGGCATGTGTGTGTGAATGTGTTTGTATGCGTGCGTGCGAGCGTGTGTATGTGTGTGTGTGTGCGTGTGTGTGCGTGCGTGCGTGTGTGTGCGTGCGTGCGCGCGCGCGCGCGTGTGTCTGATACTTACGTGCGTGTGTCTGTGTGTGTTTTTGTTTACGTGCTCGCAATTCGCGCGCGCGTGTGTAAGTGTTTGCATGCGAGCGTGTGTTACATATATACGCGCATGCGCGCATGCATTCGTGTGCGCGTGCGTGTATGCATGTTTCGTCGTTACATTTATGCTTGTATGTGTAAAGACGCATGTGCGCGCTTGTGCATATGTGCAATTAACCTGCGAATGGTCTTGCGCATTTGCATCCATCCCTACACGCGTCTCTGAGACTGTGTGAAAGGGTCGGTGGAGCAGCTTGGAGTTGTGGCAATGTAACAGGGTCTGTGCACGTTTGTCTGTCTGTCTTCCATCGCATGAAAGAGCAGGAAGTAGTGTGACAAGATGCAGATGCTGAAACCTTTGGAGGGAAAAGGGAACACAGGTCATTTGGAATTATGGTCGTTCGAGAATGGTAGTGGGACTCGATTTAATTGATTTCAGGTCACTATTTAGATGGACTGTATAAGAATTCACTGTCGAGAAGAGTTGTAATTCTTTGTTAAAGATGGGTGTTTCTTAATGTTGTATTCTTATATAGCCTACAAGGCTGATAGGCCCTTAAACTCCATCCATCCATTCATCCATCCATCCATCCATCCATCCATCCATCCATCCATCGAGAAGGGTACAACATTTATAACTTTCAGTTTCATCGTCAGACCACATGTATCTTGGAATGTTTTATTCACTGAGGGTTGGGGGTAAGAATAGACCCACCGCGTCTCCCTACGCAATTCGTAAATGGCAAATGACTATGGAAATGGAAAAGTGATTTGCTCTCGCTCTAACAGCTTTGATGAGTTTGTGAACAATGACCCTACATAGCCTACAGAGGCTGATAGGCCACAGAACCTCATTCATACATTCATGTATTTACCATTTGTTCAATCATTCATTCAGTCAATCATCCATGTCATTGCAATACTAACTGCTCGTCACAAGATCCAAGTGGGGTCAAAGGTTGGCAGTGAGGCAGCGCATGGTTGCGCTGGAGAGTGAGCTCCAGGAAGCGTCACTGCGTGGGGGAATCCTGACCACTGGAGCGTGACGTGTACAGCAGCCACGCTTCCTAGTGTGGAACCCCATGACTCTTGACCCATGACCCGCTTGCCTCCCCTGATCCGCAGTGACAGCTTTTTACCAGCCCAACGGATGTCACAGGATCGCGACTGCTGGGTCTGATGTTCAATCCTGCACTGATCCGACGGGTTGTCCATGATAGTTTTTTTGTTTGTTTGGTTCATTTCTTTCTGTTCTTTTGTTTTGTTTAGTACTTGACAGTTATCCAAGATTATTCATTTGGCATTTAGGTGTAGTGTAAATATTTGCACATGTTTGTCTGTGTATATGTACGTGTGTGTGTGTGTGTGTGTGTGCGTGTGTGTGTGTGTGTGTGTGCGTAAGTGTGTGTATGTGTGTAAGAAAAATAGAGAGAAAGAGAGAGAGAATAAGAAAGTGTGAGAGATTTTTAAAAGTGAGCGAGCGAACGAGCGAGCGAGCGAGAGAGAGAGAGAGAGAGAGAGGGAGAGAGAGAGAGAGAGAGAGAGAGAGAGAGAGAGAGAGGGAGGGAGGGAGGGAGACAGAGAGAGAGAGAGAGAGAGAGAGAGAGAGAGAGAGTGAAGAGAGAGAGAGAGAGTGAGTGAAGAGAGAGAGAGAGAGAGAGATAGAGAGAGGGAGAGAGAGGGAGAGAGAGGGAGAGAGAGTGCGAGCAAATGAGAGAGCGAGAGAGAGAGAGAGAGAGAGAGAGAGAGAGAGAGAGAGAGAGAGAGAGAGAGAGACAGATACAGAGAGAGAGAGAACAGGCAGACTAACACATACAATATTACAAGAAGAAGACTACGTGCAACAGGAGAGCTGCACCCAGCACAATGTGATTACACATGCTGGAGTGCGTGAACACACGTTAAACAGTTAATGCGTAAAAATTGTATGCTCTGATAGTTTGGATGAAAGTATATTAAACTGTGTTTCCTTGTAGATGCTGTATAAGTGTTGGTTCGTTAGCTCATGACAAAGAGATATCGTGTAAACCAGTTCTAGATACAAAACATTTCTCTATATTTGCACTATTTTTTAAAATCACCTTGTACACTTACTATTAGACGATCTGTAAGCTTGAAAGCATTAGTGGTTTCAAGCGTAAGATAACGCAGAAACATACAGCGTTCATACACTGCATGTGAGCTCTGGTTTCAAATAACTGGGAGGCAAATAAGAGCGGATCCAGTCCCCACCAGAGCTGCCAAGATGGACTGTTTTCTGAGATGCCCACATCCGTCTCCGGCTCCCTAGAGGTGGGCTGAGACCCAGGCACACTGGATAGTTTCTGCGTGTGCGACGGGTTCGATGCGCAGAATTCATTCTGTGTGATATGGACGAGTCTGGATCAGGAACCCAAGGCGCATTAAAGACGCTACAGTGCAGGCGTCCCGTTCCGGCGGAAACGGCCCAGCCATTTCGTCCTTCGGGAATTGTCTGGGTCCAAAGAAGATCTTTCACAACGTGGGCATGACCTGACGTTTTCAAAAAAAAAAACTTTCCCAAAGACATCAATTCCTGAATCGAGCAAGCAACGTGCAGCGTAGTTGTGCAAGAAAAAAGATCCAGGGCAACTTTTGAGATGGGGCATGTCGTTTGACTTGCAGTCTTTCCTGAGATGATGGCGCCCATTTCTGAAACGCCTTGTCCCAAATGAAATCCTTCCCAGAA
This sequence comes from Theodoxus fluviatilis, assembly GCA_034096865.1. Lineage (NCBI taxonomy): Eukaryota > Metazoa > Mollusca > Gastropoda > Cycloneritida > Neritidae > Theodoxus > Theodoxus fluviatilis. The sequence goes on along the minus strand of JAWQFJ010008527.1, from coordinate 5,975 downwards.
TCTGCATGCTGTGGTTTCTGCAACGGGGCACACTCAACTAAAATGACAACACACACAGATCGTCATACACCAAAGGACATCCAAAACCCATTAGAACACACACAGATGTCGTTGTAGACCACTTGAAAGCCCAACAACCATTACAACACACACATACAGCTGTGAAAAAATTCATTACACCACTTTTTAGAAAAGCAATACCGTGACTTAATTGCCTTGTGTTATCAACAATAACTTGTTTTTATTGAAGCTCGTGGTTAATTATCACAAAAACAACAATTTATTAACATGTTGTGCTCACTTGCAACCATTTGTAACTAACGAATAATTTTGAAATTGATTTTTATTATCAATCATGTCAAAATGCCGAAAAGACTCAGCAAGTTGGAGAAATGCACAGCGATGGTAACTGAAGTGGAACGTGGTCACAGATGTCACTTTAACAATATGTTTCACTTTCTAAACATCTCAGCTGAGTTTCAGCGTACAATGGGGGGAATTCTGAAGTTGTCAGAATTTCGTAGGGCATCCTTTGGCCTTGAGCAAAGCCTTCACTCGAGATGGCATGCTAAAATCAAGCCTTTTGCAATGTTCAGAATTGATTTTGGCCCATTTCCGCTTCAAAACACTTTCCATTTCTTTTTTACTGCATGGCTTGTCCTCTTGAACAGCTTTGCCCAGGATGTTCCACAACTTTTCGATGGGGTTCATGTCTGGAGACGGTGCTAGTCATGGAAGAACGTCCACGTCATGTTCATTCAGCCAACGATGGATCACCCTTGCAGTATGGTAAGGGGCATTTTCCCGTTGCAACATCCACTCCTGGTTTGTGTGGAACAGTTGTTGTGCTGAAGGGAGCATGGCATGCTTCAGAACTTCTCTGTAAGCAACGCTAGTCATGCGGTCTTCACATAGCGTCAGGACACAGATACCAGAGGATGTCATGGCCCCCCAAACCATGGATCCACCTCCACGTTTCACAATGGAAACCAGACATTCATGCATGTAAGCTTCTCCAGGTCTTCTGCTCACCATTATATGGCCTGGCGTAGGAAAAAGCTCAAAGTTGGACTCATTGGTAAACATGACATTGGACCAGTCTTTCACTGTCCATCTTCGGTGGTTTGGGGCCCATTGCTTCCTCTGACGTTCATTAACCAGGGGCTTCTCCCTTGCCTTGCAGGCATGACTATTGCTTTCCAGCAACCTTCTCCTCACAGTTCTGGAGGAACAATGAATGCCTGTCAGCTGGGCCCATTGGCGTTTAAGCTGTGGTGATGTGGCTCGCCTGTTGTGAAGAGATGCCCTGAGGAGTTGACGATCATCTCTGTTGGTATTCACCCTCTTTCTTCCTCTTCCATTGCAGTTGATAGTTGTCCCATGGGGTTGGAACTTCTTAATAGTATGATGAACCGCTGTCTTGGATACGTCTAATCTCCCTGCACTCTTCCCTTGTATCCATCTTCAAAAAGGGTGGCCACCTTGAGTCGATCGTTCCCGGAGAGTTCTCTGATTTTGTTTGGCATCACTGATGAGGTTTTATCGTCCGATAATCTTCTTTCAATCACCCTTTGTCATTATCAAACGCTTTGTTAATGTAAGAAAAGGGTTACATTCATTAGCATGCTGGAAGAGCTAAGTGAGGTGAATACATTTTAAATACGTTTTTGACCGTGTCATCTGTTGATCTGCAATAAATGTTGTATTTTCATCATTCTGATATCAATACGTATGTGAAATCATCGCACAAGCATGTATTAACAACGTGTCCATATGGTTACAATTATGTTACTTGAAATAAAGTAGTCAACATTGCAGTAAGTCGAACAAACTGAAAAAACGTAAGTGGTCTAAACCTTTTTTCCACAGCTGTATATCGTTGTGTACCACTTGAAAATTAAACAATCATCACAACACACACACACACACACACACACACACACACACACAGTGTATAACATAACACCCCAACAACTATCACAACACACACAAACATAGTATAACACAACACCCCAAAAACTACAGTAGTCGCCGCTTATAAAAAACGCGGTTAATAAAAACAGCCGTTTATTAAATACAGTTGGTCCGGTCCGGATTTACATCGTTACTGATGGACATGTTCAACACGCAATCGGTTAATAAAAACGCCGCTTATTAAAAACACTTTTCTCGGTCCCAATGTGTTTTTAATAAGCGGCGACTACTGTATCATAACACACACAAACATAGTATAACACAACACCCCAACAACTATCACAACACACACAAACATAGTATAACACAACACCTCAACAACTATCACAACACACACAAACTTTGTATTACACAACACCCCAACAACTATCACAACACACACAAACATAGAATAACATAACACCTCAATAACAACCACAAAACACACTAACATAGTATAACATTACATCCCAACAACCATCACAACACACACAAACATTGTATAGCGTTACATCCCAACAACTATCACAACACACACAAACATAGCATAACATAACACCCCTAAAACCACCAGAAAACACACAAACATAGAATAACATTACATTCTAACAACCATCACAACACACACATATATATTATGACATATCACCCTAACACACAAACATAGTATAACATAACACCTCAACAACCACCACAACACATACAAACATAGTATAACATAACACCTCAACAACCACCACAACACACACAAACATAGTATAACATAACACCTCAACAACCACCACAACACACACAAACATAGTATAACATAACATCCCTAACACCACCACGAAACACACAAACATAGTATTACATTACATTCCAACAACCACCACAACACACGCAAACATAGTAAAACATAACACTCCAACAGCAACCACAACACACACAAACATAGTATAACTAACATATCACCCCAACAACTAACAACGCACACAAACATAGTATAACATATCACCCCAACAACCAACACAACACACACAAACATAGTATAACACAACCCCCCAACAACCACCACAACACACACAGATATAGTATAACATATCACCCTAACAGCCACCACAACACACACAAACATAGTATAACATAACCCCCCAACAACCACCACAACACACACAAATATAGTAAAACATAACACTCCAACAACCACCACAACACACACAAACATAGCATAACATATCACCCCAACAACCACCACAACACACACAAAGATAGTATTACATTACATCCCAACAACCACCACAACACACACAAACATAGTAAACCATAACACTCCAACAACCACCACAACACACACAAACATAGTATAACATATCATCCCAACAACCAACACAACACACACAAACATAGTAAACCATAACACTCCAACAACCACCACAACACACACAAACGTAGTATAACATATCACCCCAACAACAAACACAACACACACAAACATATTATAACATAACCCCCAACAACCACCACATGACACACTGACGTGGTCATACGCAGCAGCACCAACAACTATTACAAGACACACAGCAGGAAATTACAATTCACTCACACACGACCCTTGCATTCAAGGGCCGCCAGGGTGAGGTGGGGGCAGACGGAAACACCACCAGGACAGAGCGAGGACACAGAGGAGACAACGGCGGTTGTGGATGGAGATGGGGGTGAGGGTGGGAGTTATTGCTGAGAGAGGGGGGAGAGAGAGAGGAAGGGGAGAGAAGGCAGGGGGAGGGAGAGGGAAGACCATGTTGGAAGAGAGGCGAGGACTGACTGATGGCCACAGTCGCCAGGACTTCCTCAGGCGACCCGCCTCAAATACGAACGTGCAATGATGGTCCGCTCACTGCCACGACACCACATCACGCAGAGATGGGAGGTGGAGTGGGGTGGGGCAAAAGGAGGAGAGGATGGGGTGGATAGAGAGCAGGAGTGGGTGGGGTAGAGGGCTGGAATCTACAGGGAGAGTGGGTGGGAAAGTAAGAAGAGAGGAGGAAGGTCGTGCCAGGTGGGTGAGGGATGTAACAGCTTCATTTCATGTTGCGCCCCGGACAATACTACATCATAATAAGAGGCGGGAGGCGTTTTGTATAGAGAAGGAATAAACAGCCTGCTTCGCTCTAGCCATACTTCATCGGCAGACACGACCTCAGGGTCACCCGTTTCCCACGAGTCCTGTCAAGTGGCGTCGTTTTGTCATTGGTCTCCCACTGCCAGCTTTCCTCTCTCTCTCTCTCTCTCTCTCTCTCTCTCTCTCTCTCTCTCTCTCTCTCTCTCTCTCTCACACACACACACACACACACACATTACTTTTCATATTCCTTGCACTGGTTTCCCATGTCTTCCTCGACCGGAAGGACCTCTGCTTGAGCGCGCGCTCCCGTACGTGACGTGTGGTGAACTGGGACGGCCAAGGAGAGGAAAAGGTCAGAGGGCAAAGGGATTTGGATAACTTTGTCATGTCATGAGTGGGAGCCCATCCATCTGCCTACGGGTTTCTGTCGTTGGCTCCCCCGCAGATGTTCGCCTTACGGGGTTTCGGTGTTGCTGCCAGACCCATCTTTGTAGCTTTCTGCGTCTCTTTTCATATTTTACGTCACTTGAAAAAAGCGCCGCGGTTTGTGTTTTTTTCGCTGAAATGGCCAAAGTTCCCACAGAATTGCACATTTTGTGCTGACCCCTGACCTTTCCTCGCATGCCTGTTTTGAAATGGTTTGCTGTTTCGTCACTTCACTGTCTTCTTCTTCTTCTTCTTCTTCTTCTTCTTCTTCTTCTTCTTCTTCTTCTTCTTCTTCTTCTTCTTCTTCTTCTTCTTCTTCTTCTTCTTCTTCTTCTTCTTCTTCTTCTTCTCCTTCTCCTTCTCCTTCCTCTTCCTCTTCCTCTTCCTCTTCCTCCTCCTCCTCCTCCTCCTCCTCCTCCTCCTCCTCCTCCTCCTCCTCCTCCTCCTCCTCCTCCTCCTCCTCCTCCTCCTCCTCCTCCTCCTCCTCTTCCTCTTCCTCTTCCTCTTCCTCCTCTTCTTCTTCTTCTTCTTCTTCTTCTTCTTCTTCTTCTTCTTCTTCTTTCTCCTTCTCCTTCTCCTTCTCCTTCTCCTTCCTCTTCCTCTTCCTCTTCCTCCTCCTCCTCCTCCTCCTCCTCCTCCTCCTCCTCCTCCTCCTCCTCCTCCTCCTCTTCCTCTTCCTCTTCCTCTTTCTCTTTTCTTCTTCTTCTTCTTCTTCTTCTTCTTCTTCTTCTTCTTCTTCTTCTTCTTCTTCTTCTTCTGCTTCTTCTTCTCCTTCTCCTTCTCCTTCTCTTCTCCTTCCTCTTCTCCTCTCTCCTCCTCCTCCTCCTCCTCCTCCTCCTCCTCCTCCTCCTCCCTCCTCCTCCTCCTCCTCCTCTCTCCTCCCTCCTCCTCCTCCTCCTCCTTTTCTTCTTCCCTCTCCTCTCTTCTTTTTTCTTCTTCTTCTTCTTCTTCTTCTTCTTCTTCTTTCTTCTTCTTCTCTTCTTCTTCTTCGTCTTCTTCTTCTTCTTCTTCGGAGGAGGAGGATGAGGAGGAGGCGGAGGAGGAGAGGAGGCACGGAGGATGCTCAGAGGAGGGATGAGGAGGAGAGGAGGGACACAGGAAGGAGAGGACAGGAGGAGTAGGAGGATTATGAGGGAGGAGGAGAGGAGGAGGGAGGATTAGGAGGAGGAGGACAATAGGAAGAGTAAGAGAAGAAGAAGAGAAGAAGAAGAAAGAAAAGAAATAAAAAGAAAGAAGAAGGAAAGACAGAAGAAAAAGAGAAGAAAATAAGAAGAAGAGGAAGAATAAGAAGAAGAGAAAAAAGAAAGAAAAAGAAGAGAAAGAAGAGGAAGAAGAAGAGGAGAAGGAAGAGAAGAAATATGAAGCGGAGAAGAAGAGAAAAGAAAAGAAGAAAGAAAGAAGGAGGAAGGAAAGAAGAGAAAAAAGAACAGGAAAAGAAGAATAAAAGAAGAAAAGAGAAAAAATAGAAGAAGAAAGACGAAGAAGAAAGACG
>JAWQFJ010008526.1:22500-41507 GCA_034096865.1 Theodoxus fluviatilis | reverse complement strand
CTGTCCTGGGACAAGGCCACTCGTGTGGCCCGTCTCTGGAAGCTTTTCGGCAATGTGTGATTTGCAGTAACCATAACAATTGCAAGGGAACAACATAATGGTGATGTCGTGAGGAGGGGGTGGGGGTATGGGTGGGGATGGGGAGGTGGGGGAAGAGGAAGAGGAGGAGATAATAATTTTCCATCATGTACAAGTTTGTGTAATTGTGTGTGTGTGTGTGTGTGTGTGTGTGTGTGTGTGTGTGTGTGTGTGTGTGTATATCTATGCATCTGTCTGTCTCTCCACTCCACCCCACCCCCCTTCCTCCTTAAAATATATGGACAGAATGATCATGGTACAAGTTTCTCTTTCACTGAGAATGATTTCTTTAATGTAAATATTGGATTTTGTAAGTCTTCATAAAGCAGGGAAGATGGAACGGGACAGCATGCAGTTTGTTTTTACCCTCTTTGTTGTTGTTGTTGTTGTTGTTGTTGTTGGTATGATTTTTTTTAAAGTTTTGGGTCGGCAGAAAAAGGGTCAGTCAAGTTACCATAACCACAACTAAAAGAAATAACTTTTGGCCAAAGTGAAACTTCACTTTTACTTTTATCTTTCCCTTTTCCTTGCCTCCCATCCAGACTCACCAGTGGAGATGGGGCTGATGGGAAAGTACCAGCTGAAGGATGGGGAGGCCCCATCGACCCCAGAGGCTGACCTGCACCTGCTGACCTTTGACCGGGACAGCGTGACCGATGACATGCTCGTGGCCAAGTGCATCTCCCTGCCCTTTGACCCCTCCATCCTGGGCAAGGCACAGCTGGCTGCGGAAATCTCCAGCCCGGAGATGCAGCAGCAGATCGACTTCAACAGAATCCAGGCACAGGTAGGTGCTGGAGGAGGAGGAGGAGGAGGAGGAGGAGGAGGAGGAGGAGGAGGAGGAGAGGGGGGGGGGGGGAGGAGGATGGAGGAGGCGGAGGAGGAGGAGGAGGAGGAGGAGGAGGAGGAGGAGGAGGAGGAGGAGGAGGAGGAGGAGGAGGATAAAGATGAACAGAAAGAAAAATGGAATCACAGAAGATGGAGAGAGAGAGAGAGAGAGAGAGAGAGAGAGAGAGAGAGAGAGAGAGAGAGAGAGAGAGAGAGAGAGAGAGAGAGGAAAACAGATGAATGAACTGATGATGGATAAAGGGTCACAAGAAATACTTTAAGCACCTCCACTACACCAGGAGATGCTAGACCTAGGTCTAACTAATGCTAAGGTAAGTTTGGGTAAGACTACCTTGGGTCTAACTAATGCTAAGGTAAGTTTGGGTAAGACTACCTTGGGTCTAACTAATGCTACGGTAAGTTTGGGTAAGACTACCTTGGACTCACTGCAAATGACTGTAACTAAATCCCGTGCAAGGCTGGGCACTGATTGGTTGTCGAAAATAGCTGTGCGCCACTCATCTATATGATACCAAAGATGTTTCTGATGATATTATCATATAGCTCAGTTGTGAGCACTTTTTCTTTTCCCACATTGCTTTTGCAGATTGGCTGCAGAGAAAATCGGTGACACTGAAACTTTGGAAGCAACAGTTCTCCGTTCTCACAGTTTGCAAGAGAATTGGTTCCTTTGAAGAATATGTCTCGATCTGATATAGAAATAGGTCAGTGTCAAAACACGATGCGCAAGGATACAGTGGGTCCTACTTATTTACAGGTAGCCAATCAACAGGAAACCTTGTGAAATGAGTCATGTCTTGCAACCAATCCAGCACCCGGCTTTCACACGGGATTTAAATTTAAAAGGCATACTCTCCAAACACACCTGTGCTGAATCTGCAAGATTCACGCATTTTGAAGTAAAAACTCTTCCCAAAAAATCTTTAACTTGTTCACATGGTGTTGGAATGTGTGCGTTGTTGCTCTCTTTTACAGGTGTATGTGAACAGACATAAAGTCGATGTTCAAGACCTCAAGTCCAATATTCGAGTGATAGACAAGGATGTCCCGAGGACAGATAGGGACATTGACTACTTCAAGTGAGTAGCTCACAGCATGACGTTGCAGCGATGCCTCAGAAAGTGCCTTCATCCTACAGTAGGTGATCGTGCATGAGAAACGAGGCTCAAGTTGGCAAAACAGATTTTGAGCAAATACCGAGAAAAGTCATTTCAGGGTTTCCACTGTCATTAAAAGCATGGAAAAGTTGTGAAATTTGCAAAACGTTTTTGAGGGCCTTGAACAGTTTAAAAATTGTTAGCTAAAACTGAAAAGTCATGGAAAATTCTGCATTGGCTGAAGTTTTTTTCAATCGTGCTTATTGGCTTGCCATCTTTATCACCTTGGAAAATATTGTATATTTTACCGCTCTGTCTTTTTGTGCATTCAGTTTTATCTCGATTTTAATTTGAGCCCCTAGCAGTGTGAAACTGTCAGGTGCTGGAATGAGCTAAACTTTGTTGCATCAGGCCTACTTAGCAGAACACGCTGCCTGAATTATACAGGCCATGGAAGAGAAATTTTTGCTTACTTGGCGGAGGTTTGCACTCTAGCTTTATGCTAGGCTATGATTGATATGTTTGTGGCGGTGTGTGGATCCCTTGTCTCTCTCTCGTCGTTGGGATAGGACTGGCGGACACACTTTGTTATTTTGTGTGCCGTCTGTTGTGGGTGCTAGCTGGGGAATTTCGGAGGTGTGAGGCCTGATGCCAAAATTACTTTTTGATCAGAAAAGCTTCATCAGGCCTCGATTGGAGGAGATGCTTCACGCATGACGTAAATATCTGACGTCACGGAGAGCAGTTTGGATCTTTGAGATTTGAGACGTTTCGGTTGGGATATCAAGCGTGGATTATACAGTTGGATGGGAGGCCTCACGTGCTGTGGAACGGAATAAAAAGCTTTGAACTGGACTTTTGTTCTGCCATCATGTCTTGCCACCAGAGACGCTAGGCTAATCCGAGCCTCACTACATGTTACATTAAAGAAACACAGACAGAATACCTCTCATCTCATTCGATATATACATGTACATGTATGTTCCTGTACAGGGGTCGAGGAAACCCTCATTTGACTCAACTGCGGAACATTCTGGTAACCGTGGCTGCCTACTGCACAGAGCTGGGCTACGCTCAGGGCATGAATGATATCCTCTCTCGATTCCTCTTCGTCATGGACAATGAGGTCAGATTCTTTTCATTAATTTAAAATAATAATAAATCCTCTATTGACTAATGAATTCATCAACGTCATTATCACTGCATCATAACCTCATCATCAACATCGTTCTTATGACAATGTCTTCAGTTCATCATAAATACAACATTATCATCATATCACATTATCAATTATATCATTATTGTTACCAACCTAACTTCATAATCATAGTCACATATCATCATCATAGTCACATATCATCATCATTATCTTAATTCCATTGCCATCATCAAATCATCTCTCTCTCTCCCTCTCTCTCTCCCTCTCTCTCTCTCTCTCTCTCTCTCTCTCTCTCTCTCTCTCTCTCTCTCTCTCTCTCCCTCTCCCTCTCTCTCTCTCCCTCTCCCTCTCCCCCTCTTTCTCTCCCTCTCTCTCTCTCTCCCTCTCTCCCTCTCTCTCTCACTCTCTCTCTCTCTCTCTCTCCCTCTCTCTCTCTCTCCCTCTCTCTCCCCCCCCCCTCTCTCTCTCTCTCTCTCTCTCTCTCTCTCTCTCTCTCCCTTCTCTCTCCTTTCTCTCTCCTTTCTCTCTCCTTTCTCTCTCTCCTTCTCTCTCCTTTCTCTCTCTCCTTTCTCTTTCTTTTCCCTCCCTCCCTCCCCCACCCACCGCTCTCTCCCCCACCCACCCCTCTCTCTCTCTCTCTCTCTCTCTCTCTCTCTCTCTCTCTCTCTCTCTCTCCTTTCTCTCTCCTTTCTCTCTCTCCTTTCTCTCTCTCCTTTCTCTCTCCTTTCTCTCCCTCCCTCCCTCCCTCCCTCCCTCCCTCCCTCCCTCCCTCCCTCCCTCCCTCCCTCCCTCCCTCCCCCACCCACCCCTCTCTCTCTAAGTGATTGTAACAATGAGGATCAAATAATATCCATACATGTATACACATACACTCAGACATGCACATGCATACATACATACATGTCTATGTCATCAGCTCCTTCCATGTAAAGGAGGTGAGGTCAGAATCTGTCTGTGTAGTGGTGGTGTTAGTGGTGTAGTTATGATGGTAGTGGTTATAGAAACAATAGCTGTGGTTATGATGGCAGTTGTTAAAGTTACAGTAGTGATGGTGGTAACCGTGGTGATATTTGTTAAAATAATAGTGGTGGTGGGAGTGATGATGGTGATGGTGGTGGTGATGATGGTGGTGTTGATGGTGATAGTGGTGACAGGGATGATATTTGTGATAATGATGATGGTGGTGGTTGTGATGATAGTGTTGATGGTGATAGTGGTGACAGTGGTGATATTTGTGATAATGATGATGGTGGTGGTCTTGATGGTTGGATGGTGGTAATTATGATAGTGGTGGTATCAGTGGTGGTGGTTGTGATGAAGGTGGGGGTTATGATAGTAGTGTTGGTGGTGTCATTGTGATGGTGGCATCAGTGGTGATGGTGGTGACAGAGTTGTGATGGTGATGGTGATGGTTATGATAGTGATATTGGTGTCAGTGGTGTCAGTGGTGAGGGCAGTGGAGGCAGAGGTGGTAGAGTGGTGATGGTGGTGGTGACAAAGTTGGAATGGTGGTGTTGGTGGTGATGATGGTGGTTATGATAGTAGTGCCACGTCAGTGGTGACGGTAGATTTTTTATGATGGTGGGCGGGGGTGATGGTGATGATGGTGTTGGTATCAAGAATTGTTGATTTGATGCCAAGAAATACTAACCAATGTACTGAATCAGAAAAGATGTTATGATATAATCTTTTGTCAACAAATCAATTTAGGTTGTTTTGAGTAAACATTTTCTTTTGCATTTTGATCTTCTCCAGGTGGAGGCTTTCTGGATTTTCAAACTCTACATGGAGACCATCGCGGAAGATTTCTCAGAGGACGGAATGGTAAAGAAAATTGGTAGGTGCTCCATGGGTGAAAACTTCTTCAAGTCTTGTAAGATCGTTTCCAGATAGCTCAGGATGATTACGTGTACATAAACTTAATTTTTTTAATGTTTAGATGTAGTAGTAGTAGTAGTGATAGTAGTAGTAAGTAATAACTTGTATACCTTACATTTATGCGCATCTTGTAAAGGCTGCTGTAGTTAATATATGTAGGGGTAAGAGTTTTTGACTCACATGCGAAGCAAAAGTGAGTCTATGTACTCACCCGTTTCGTCCGTCCTGGCGTCCGGTCCGGCCGTCCGGGCGTCCGAAAACTTTAACGTTGGATTTTTCTCAGAGACTATTAAGTCTATCAATACCAAATGTGGCATGATGGTGTATGATGACAAGGCCTCAAAAAACATACATAGTGACTTGACCTTGCTTCAAGGTCAAGGTCGCAGGGGCCATAAATGTTGTCTAAAAAACAGTCATTTTTCACATTTTCTCAATTTTCTCTGAAGTTTTTGAGATTGGATACCTGACCTATATGTGGAATATAGGGCAAAGTAAGCCCTATCTTTTGATACCAGTTTGGTTGACCTTGCTTCAAGGTCAAGGTCACAGGAGCTCTTCAAAGTTAGATTGTATATATATTTTGAAGTGACCCTGACCCTGAACTATGGAAGATAACTGCTCCAAACTTCATAACATTGTAGTACACATGTTATACTTTCATCATGAGACACATTTGGTCACATATCATCAAGGTCAAGGTCACTTTGACCCTTATGAAATGTAACCAAAATGGGGTAGTGAACCACTAAAAGTGACTATATCTCATGGTAGAAAGTGCCAAAAAGCACCATTGTGCTTCCTATGTCTTGAATTAACAGCTTTGTGTTGCATGACCTTGGATGACCTTGGATGACCTTGACCTTGGGTCAAGGTCACGTGTATTTTGGTAGAAACAATGTGTAAAGCATTTCTTAGTGTATGATGTCATTGCTAGGTTTAGTTGTTTGACCTTGACTTTGAAGGTCACCTGAAGGTCAAGGTCATATAAAGGTCAAGGTCAATCATGTGAGTCGTATGGGCTTTGCCCTTCTTGTTTATTATGCATCTGCATCTTATGGTAAGGCCAAAACCAACACACACACACACACACACACACCCAACCCCCTCCCCCTTCCCCCACCCCCAAACCAAAAAAACCTCCCCACCTAGTTGTGGTTAAGGCAACATGGCAAAGAAAAAAGGGAGTTTGTAGGTAGATTTGGCCTTTAACTGTGTTGTGTACAGGGGAATCTGACTTAACACACAACAGGAGTCTTACAAAACAATCACTTTACTTCTTACTTCGAGTGAGAAGGTTGTTAACAAGCAGCTAATGAACAAGGAAACTGGGATGAAATAACGAGCTTGTTGCAGCTATGAATTAGTGAGATAACTCGGGACTTGTCAAGCACAACTGTAGATCTGAGAATTCAGCAAAACAAGGGTTAGTGGCTTGTATGAAGGAGGATCACTTAGGCCGGAGTCAGGTCAGGAAAGGCGGAGCAACGACAAAACCAAAGCTGTCGAAAAGGCTTATCCAGGGCAGAATGAACTTGGCATTCATTCATTCATTCATTCATTCATTTATTCATTCATTCGTTTTTTCGTTCATTTATTCATTCATTCATTCATTCATTCATTCGTTCATTCATTGATTAATTAATTCATTCATTCATTTACTCATTCATTCATTCATTCATTCATTCATTCACTCATTCATTCATTCATTTGTCCATTCATTCATTTGTCCATTCATTCATTTGTCCATCCATTCATTCATTATTTCATTCCTCTTTGCTGCCAGATCTGGTGCGTATGCTTCTGGGGGAGGTGGATCCCGACTTGCTGCGGCATTTCCAGTCGAGCGATCTCGACAACCTCTTCTTCTGCCACAGGTGATGTATTTGTTTGCTTCGGGTTTGGAATTGACTCAGCGAAGTTACTTCCCTCAGGCAAACAGCGATGGGCATTGCTGTAGACCTTCATGTTGCATTGCTAGAAGCGGAGTTCCCGCAGTTAATCAAAAACCTGGAAAAGTTGTGAAATTCGCCAAATATTTTTCACCGGCCTTGAAATGTTGAGAAATTTTGGCTAAAACTGACTCGATTGGTCATTTGCAGTTTTCATAACTTATGCCTTAAGTTGTGAGAGAAAATATTGACTGCAGTATAGATGAGTACCATCGCTCTGTCTCTTTGCATGGTAAGCTCATTTTTACAAAGACATTGCACACCGGAAGCTATCTCTCTGTACATTTTCTTGAACATGATACACTTTTTTAACATGCAGGTTGTCTAATACACAAATTTATCAACATACCATTATCAATTCCATGAAATCATATTTGTTCATTCATGTATTCTTTTATTCATCCATTTTAAAAAATACTTTTCCCACCAGGTGGCTGCTGTTGGGTTTCAAGAGAGAATTCTCCTTCGAAGATTCCCTTTTCTGCTTTGAGATTCTCAGCAGCCACTTCCTGGAACTCTCCTCAGTGGAGGCAGAAAAGGCACGCAACAAGGAAGAAATGAAGGAGTTTGCTAGCTCAGGTAACTGCTGGTGGCTTGGAAGCATGGAAGTTAGGTGTCTGTTTTGTGTTATTGACCTACAATCTCACACATATAATGTGGAACTGGTGGCTTGGAAGCATGGAAGTTAGGTGGTTGTTCTGTGTTATTGACCTACAATCTCACACATATAATGTGGAACTGGTGGCTTGGAAGCATGGAAGTTAGGTGTCTGTTTTGTGTTATTGACCTACAATCTCACACATATAATGTGGAACTGGTGGCTTGGAAGCATGGAAGTTAGGTGGTTGTTCTGTGTTATTGACCTACAATCTCACACATATAATGTGAAACTGATGATTTGGAAGCATGGAAGTTAGGTGGTTGTTCTGTGTTATTGACCTACAATCTCACACATATAATGTGAAACTGATGATTTGGAAGCATGGAAGTTAGGTGGTTGTTCTGTGTTATTGACCTACAAGTCACACATAAAATGTGGAACTGATGATTTGGAAGCATGGAAGTTAGGTGGTTGTTCTGTGATTTTGACCTACAAGTCACACATATAATGTGAAACTGATGGCTTAGAAGCATGGAAGTTAGGTGTCTGTTCTGTGATTTTGACCTACAATCTCACACATATAATGTGAAACGGATGGCTTGGAAGCATGGAAGTTAGGTGTCTGTTCTGTGTTATTGACCTACAAACTCACACATATAATGTGAAACGGATGGCTTGGAAGCATGGAAGTTAGGTGTCTGTTCTGTGTTATTGACCTACAATCTCACACATAAAATGTGAAACTGGTGGCTTGGAAGCATGGAAGTTAGGTGTTCGTTCTGTGATTTTGACCTACAAGTCACAAGTGTAATGTAAGATAGGAGCTCCTCAGTGTCCCCCTTATCAGCTGGCCCCCTGGCTGCTGGGCTTTCAGGGCCTCCTCCAGTAGCTCAGCCAGGGGCCTGCTGCAGTAGCTCAGCCAGGGGCCTGCTCCAGTAGCTCAGCCAGGGGCCTGCTCCAGTAGCTCAGCCAGGGGCCTGCTCCAGTAGCTCAGCCAGGGGCCTGCTCCAGTAGCTCAGCCAGGGGCCTACTGCAGTAGCTCAGCCAGGGGCCTGCTGCAGTAGCTGAGCCAGGGGCCTGCTGCAGTAGCTGAGCCAGGGGCCTGCTCCAGTAGCTCAGCCAGGGGCCTGCTCCAGTAGCTCAGCCAGGGGCCTGCTGCAGTAGCTCAGCAAGGGGCCTGCTGCAGGAGCTCAGCCAGGAGCCTGCTCCAGTAGCACAGCCAGGGGCCTGCTCCAGTAGCTCAGCCAGGGGCCAGCTCCAGTAGCTCAGCCAGGGGCCTGCTCCAGTAGCTCAGCCAGGGGCCTGCTTCAGTAGCTGAGCCAGGGGCCTGCTCCAGTAGCTGAGCCAGGGGCCTGCTCCAGTAGCTCAGCCAGGGGCCTGCTGCAGTAGCTCAGCCAGGGGCCTGCTCCAGTAGCTCAGCCAGGGGCCTGCTCCAGTAGCTCAGCCTGGGGCGGCCCCAAGCAGCCGCAGAGACTACTGGGGGGCATGGGGACACATAGACTACATCTTGCATTCAAAGTAACCTGGAAGGTCAAACCCTGTTAGCATGCAGTCAAAAATTAGCTGAATCCCACTTTCAATCCCAAGAGTTTTGTAGGCCACTCAGTCCACAACAATTGCAGGCAGCTCTGCCTCTCCAGCCGTCAATGCCCTAAGTTGGCAAGGGCTATGGGAGAAGGTCTGGAACAGCCAGAACACCAGAGACCAGAGCCCTACTGTTCAACAGTAGCAGAAACAGACAGCTTCTTCCCCATGATACATGCTCAAGGTGTGCAAAGAGATGAAGGCAGCAGAGGGGCACCTGGAGCTGTAACCAGGTGTGGCCCTTCCCCCAAGAGTGTCAGGAACCGTAAAGGGCCGAAGCACTTGTTTAAGGCTCTTCCTTTGAAGACCATCTGTTGCCTCATTCTATCGGGAGTTTCTTGCCACTCATTCGTCATCTTGATCTTCTCCTTCAGGTGGAGACACCAGGACCACTTGCACGGAGACCAAAGAGTACACCTTTGAAATCTTCATGACTGCAGCTCTGCTGATGGAGAACCGCGATCAGTTCATGGCCTGCACGGACACCGCAACTGTCTTCTCCATCATCCACAGGTGAGATTACAGGCTGCTCCAACTGCTTCTGCATCTAGAGCCACGTTGCTTTTCAATGTGTGATGTCTAGGGGCACGTTTGTTTGGCCCAAAATCTCGAGTGAATCGCGACGGCTAGGCGTTTCCTATGTTCCTCATTCATAAGGACGCACTCGCCATGAAGGAGGCCAAGGGAGGTCCGGAGCTCACTCGATACTTCCCGCTGCTGTGACCTGGATGAACCAAAATGGCGGAGACAGTGCGAGTTCGCCTAGTGCCTGTAATGTGCTTCTCAGGGTCCAAGAATGGAAAAGTGGACGTACACAGAAGTATTTGCTGTTCGAGTGTTCATTTGTGTATCTTGAGGAGTTGGTGTATTGGGTATTTCTGGACATACACTGCCAAAAATATTGTTATCGCTTGCAAACATGCAGCACTGTATACGTACGCTCTATGAATTATGTCCCTTGAATTGATCAAAATGAATCGAGGCCTAACATTTTCGACAAAATTGTCTAGAGTTGAACCCAGGTTGCTTTTTTTTTTAAGTTGAAAAAGTTCCCTTGCCATTTTATTTGACACCATGGTGTGTTCTATGAAGTGAAAAATTCAATGTTCCTTAATGATTTGAATGTATCCTGTCTTTTCCACCTTGTCCTTTGCTGCACAGCAAAAGTGTGTACTTGTGCTCCTTTTCCAGTTCTCCTGCTCAAACTCATTGTTCTAAATTTAGAGCTCATAGCAGGAACACGGGACAGCTTCTCCCCAAGGTCGTTACATGATGGCTAAATTTAGACCAATGCGACAGAGAAGGGAAAAGTGAAAGGAAGCAGCTGGGGCTTATCTGATGAATGAATGAATGAATGAATGAATGAATGAATGAATGAATGATGAATAAGTGAACAAATGGATAAATGAATGAATTTCTTTGGCCCATCTCAGCCTGTGTAGGCTATGTAAGGCCACTGACCACAACAAGCACGTAAGCTAGTTAGAAAAGGTGCAAGTCAGGTCATGATTCCCAAGAAGGAAAGTAAACATTTCCCTCTCTTTTTGCCCCTTGCGTAGAGCATAGGGAGTTTAGTGGAGGGCTGCCTTGGTATGGGAAAAGCAGTAAGAGGCGGACAAAGGCAGTATAGGGGCGCGTTTGTTTGACCCAACATCTCGCGATTCTCCCTGAATGGCTAGTCGAGGGGGAGTGAGATGCTCCTACAGCTAGAAAAACAGCCAATCATCAACTGGCAAGGTGGAAAAACATGGATGCGTCCCGGCGCGAGTCGGTTAAGAAGCTGCCGATAGACGAAATAACTAACGGTACAGATATCACATCAGTTTTAAAGTCTTTTACTAGGTGACTGCTGATGACCAGCCAAAACTAGCAGTATAACAGACTGTAGAATTAATGCAACTTTTCCTTTGAAAACTTTACATCAAATGCTACAGGTGAGAGAAGGTGCCCCCTTTCCTCATTGTTGTATTTCGTCTGCATCATAAGGAATCGCAAGAAAATATATGTATTTTGAAAAATTGTAATAAAAAGAACTGATGCTTTGAAATAAAGTCTAGTTCTATGAATTCTACTTTCCTCTTACAAGAAGGAAAATTATGCAAAGGGGTATGAATCAATGCGTGATCAATAACTATATTCAGCAAGTAGCATCATCTGATGCAAGGCATTGCGAATGAGGTTACCTACAGATGGATAAAAGTGCCCTCTTCTCATGTGACACACTGGCATACCTGCACATTTAATTGTAAAACATAATGGACAAACAGTTGTTTTTTCTCTCTTTTTTTCAGCATCAAGATAGATTTGGACAACCTCCTTCACAAGTCGGAGGGGCTGTTCTTCAGGTATTGCAAGAAAAGTGTGGAGGACAGCTTCAACCTGGTTTCGGCTGAGGGGGTCCCCAAACTCCACGCTCCCAAACAGGCATCGCTCTTTGGTCGGTTTGGCCGCAACCCTGGAAACAAATCTTCCTGACAGGAGAGTTCCTACGCAAAACCCTGAAACCAGTTTTCCCGTTTTTGTTTTTTTTTGTTGGTTTTTTGTTGTTGCAGTGCTAGCATGTATGTGATTGTAGATGAGTGGAAGGGAGTGTCCTAATCTATTGTAGCCATCAGCGAAGAAGACAAGGAACTTCCAGAGAAGCGAGATGACTGACAAGTCTCCAGAGGAAGAAGTTTCCCCCCCCCCCCCCCCCCCTCCCCCTGTCTTCCCAACTCCATGGAGGCTGTAGGCCATGTCTGGATGTTAACCTTGGGTGCCTGGTAGCTGTCTCACTTAGCCAGTCACACTGTTTGGTGGTCTCTCTCATCGGCCTCCCTGAAGTACGCTTGTAGAGTGTGTTGTTTGGTCCTTCAGCTGCTGTACCAATAATCCTGAAGCAGTTTTTCCTTTTATGGAGTGTGTGTGTCCATGTGTGTGACTGTAAGTGAGCTCAAGTGAGTGTCTTGGTTACCTGGAGAGCACTCTGAGAGCTGAAACTACTGCCAAGGAAGTTGACATCTCTCTTCCATGGTCTGTAAAATTCAGGCAGCATGTTCTGCTAGCCAGGCCTGATGCTACGAAGTCTAGATCATTTTTAGTGCCGGACAGTGGTCTCTGTGCATGTGAACACATATCGTGGTGGAATTTATAAAATGACATCACCAATTTCATGATGCGCGATAAAATGTCTTTTTATGAATCCAATTCCAAAAGTAGATAACATATAACCCAAAAAATGTAATGGATTATTTCTTGGGTGAAACCCTTACCTTCCACCAAATTTTATGAGAATCCGTTGTGAACTTTTGGAGTTGTTTTGCCGAATTGGGCAGCAACCAACTGATTGAAGAACATAACCTCCGTGGCAGAGATAGATATTGTGATAAGTGTGTGTCATTGTTTAGCATTGTGGCCACAGCAAAATTGAGTGCTTGATTCCGAAGTGGATTTTCAGCGTGTAGTGGTGGTTTGAAAGTTATTTGCATTTAGTTTTTAATTATGAAGACACATATGTAAGAGTTATACTGGAACAGGGCAGTAGTTTGGAACAGGTTGTTATTGTCATTATACATGAATTATTGTTGGAAAACTGTTCAAATGTTTCATTGATAAATGCTTTTAGAGATATCATCATGAGCACAAGTGACTACTTTCTCTCTATTTTGAGAAGAAAGAAAATTTTTTTTTCTTTAACTCATCTTGAAAGGAACACTTTGTCATCATTCATGATGACAAGCTGAGCCAATGGTTTAAATAATTGTACCAATGTTTGGTGTTATTAATTTTGCTCTCATGAATATTTTTGTATTGCATTATTCCCTTTCCTCCATTTTCTCCATGCCTCTGTCTTTAGTCTGTGTTGATTGACATTTGTTTTCAATTTTGTCCATGCCTCTGTCTTTAGTCTGTGTTGATTGACGTTTGTTTTTCATTTTTGTCCATGCACTGACTGTACTTAAGCTTTTTGCCTAAATCTTTCTGTCAGTCTCAGCGTGAGCTGGACAATTATTTATATTACCAGACTCTATATGTGTGAAATGCGCGTATATGCTCATTTGGAAGGTTTTATTGTAGGATCAAATTTGAAGAAAAAAAGAGCTCTGTGTGTGGCACATTTTTTGGTCATCTAAAGAAGAGCAAATTATTTGAAGGAAAAATGGTTTTGCCTGCTCAGTTGTCATGTTGGTAACCTTCGAGTTCAAATCATCCGAGTGGTCAGCGCGCTTGACCTGCAGTCGCTTGCGGCTAGCAGGTGCAGCGTTTGAAGCTGCACTGATTCTAGAGTTGCATCCTTGAGCAAAGTGCTTTATTCACATTGCTTCTCCCCACCCAGGAGTAAAATGGGTACCTGTGAGGGCTGAGTTGGAAGATTGTGAGAGATAACTTTGGCGCATTCATCAGCAGCCTGGTTGCATGCTTCCCAGGGAGTTGAAATGGTGGTGGAGTGATACAAAGAGGTAGCCCGATGACCAGGGGGTAAATGTGTGCGGTTTGAGCATCGATCAATGGACGAAAAAGTTGCAATATAAAAGAGCACCTTTACCTTTACCTTTACCTAATTCCTGCATAACTGAGAAGAAACTGATAGGAGTAACCTGGCTATGGTATCTGAGCTTCTTAAAAATCATGTTGAAATTTTTTCCCACATCATTTTCCAAACATAACTTTGAGCCAAAGTATTTTGAAGAGAGCTTTAATGTTTGACAATCTTTCAACATTTACCTAAAAGAAATATATTTTTGAATAGCAAAAGCCTTCTGACAAGTTGTTGTGAAATTATGTTTTCTTGTTTTTTAATGGAAAGGTAAGAAAATTTCAAGATTGATGTGTATAAGGTATGTATAATGTATGTATAATGTTTTATATTTATAATGGTATAATGGTTAGACAAGTGGGTTAAAAAAAATATATATATGACCAGGAAGCTTTCCTATCCTTTGCACAAACTAATGTCCACATCAGTTGCAGTATTTAAATATAAAAAATTCTTGTTTCTATCCCAATATAGCTGCATCTTTCAGGTCTTTTGGAAACGATGATTTCTTTCACAGTAAAAGTACAACATTTGACTAGAATTGCTCAATACCTTCCTCACCAGCTGGAACCCCTGGCTGCTGGGCTTTTGGGGCCTGCTCCAGTAGCTCTGCCAGGGGCCTGCTCCAGTAGCTCAGCCAGGGTCTGCTCCAGTAGCTCAGCCAGGGGCCTGCTCCAGTAGCTCAGCCAGGGGCCTGCTCCAGTAGCTCAGCCAGGGGCCTGCTCCAGTAGCTCAGCCAGGGGCCTGCTCCAGTAGCTCAGCCAGGGGCCTGCTCCAGTAGCTCAGCCAGGGGCCTGCTCCAGTAGCTCAGCCAGGGGCCTGCTCCAGTAGCTCAGCCAGGGGCCTGCTCCAGTAGCTCAGCCAGGGGCCTGCTCCAGTAGCTCAGCCAGGGGCCTGCTCCAGTAGCTCAGCCAGGGGCCTGCTCCAGTAGCTCAGCCAGGGGCCTGCTCCAGTAGCTCAGCCAGGGGCCTGCTCCAGTAGCTCAGCCAGGGGCCTGCTCCAGTAGCTCAGCCAGGGGCCTGCTCCAGTAGCTCAGCCAGGGGCTGCAACAGTAGCTCTGCCAGGGGGCTGCAACAGTAGCTCAGCCAGGGGCCTGCTCCAGTAGCTCTGCCAGGGGCCTGCTCCAGTAGCTCTGCCAGGGGCCTGCTCCAGTAGCTCAGCCAGGGGCCTGCTCCAGTAGCTCAGCCAGGGGCCTGCTCCAGTAGCTCTGCCAGGGGCCTGCTCCAGTAGCTCAGCCAGGGGCCTGCTCCAGTAGCTGAGCCAGGGGCCTGCTCCAGTAGCTCAGCCAGGGGCCTGCTCCAGTAGCTCAGCCAGGGGCCTGCTCCAGTAGCTCAGCCAGGGGCCTGCTCCAGTAGCTCTGCCAGGGGCCTGCTCCAGTAGCTCAGCCAGGGGCCTGCTCCAGTAGCTCTGCCAGGGGCCTGCTCCAGTAGCTCAGCCAGGGGCATGCTCCAGTAGCTCAGCCAGGGGCCTGCTCCAGTAGCTCAGCCAGGGGCCTGCTCCAGTAGCTCAGTCAGGGGCCTGCTCCAGTAGCTCAGCCAGGAGCCTGCTCCAGTAGCTCTGCCAGGGGCCTGCTCCAGTAGCTCAGCCAGGGGCCTGCTCCAGTAGCTCAGCCAGGGGCCTGCTCCAGTAGCTCAGCCAGGGGTCTGCTCCAGTAGCTCAGCCAGGGGCCTGCTTCAGTATCTCAGCCAGGGGTCTGCTCCAGTAGCTCTGCCAGGGGCTGCTCCAGTAGCTCAGCCAGGGATACTATGAAATGTTAACCCAGGGACAGTAATAAAGTATGATGTTTAAAGTATGAAGTTGGTTTAAAGCTAGTCAGGATTTTAGCTAAGTGCAGCCTTTTTTTCAATAGCAATGTTCATGACAGAAGATAGTAAACAGGAATGGAAAGGGGAGAGCATAAAGTGATATGAGAGTGAGTGAGAGAGAGAGAGAGAGAGAGAGAGAGAGAGAGAGAGAGAGAGACATTACCTTTTATCTAAGTCTTGAATTCCAAGAAACACTGTACAGAAGGTGCTATTTAGAATTGTACCAAACCAGTTGCAAGTCAATCAAACATGCTTGTCTCACCTTCACATTGAAAAGTTGTGGATTATTATTCTTGACTGATGCACAACGGAACTTGTTAACATCGATACAGCCATCTCACCAGCAGAGACTATTAACCCACTCTTGCTCAGTTTCAGATCTGTAAAATAGAACAACAGTAACCTGAATGAAAATTTTGCTCAGACTTGCATGTCTTTCTGAAGTGTTGAATGTTTCTCGGTTGTTATTTATTTTAAAAGATTGCAAAACCTCATTTGCACATTCTCAGGTCCCTTTTGAACGTTATTCAGTTGAGAATTTTTTGGATATGAAATTCCACATTGCTATCTGTTCACCCAATCAGACTTGTTTCCTTCAATGTAATTATGAAGGCTTAATGTGTACATTGAAAATAAAAACCCAACCAATCCACAAAGCTGAGGAACATTCATGCTGAACTACAACAACAACAACAACAACAACAACTACTACTTCTACTACTACTACTTCTACTACAACTACTACTACTACTACTACTACTACTACTACTACTACTACTACTACTACTACTACTACTACTACTACTACTTCTACTACTACTACTACTACTACCACTACTACTTCTACTAATGCTATTTCTACTTCTACTACTTCTACTACATGTACTACTACTACTACAATCACGACTACTGATAATAATATTAATAATTATGATATAATATTTTTAAAGCACTGTTACTAACACATCCAGAAGCTCACAGTACTTTACATACAACATATTTTTATTCAGAAATCTGAATTAGTGGAATTTAGGTGCCAGAAATACAGTTTAAATGTTGTCATTTTCCAACTGTGGAGGATAATGACATTCCAGTGCTAATATACATGACATCTCCCCCTGGATAATGACATTCCAGTGCTAATATACATGACATTTTCCCCTGGATAATGACATTCCAGTGCTAATATACATGACATCTTCCCCTGGATAATGACATTGCAGTGCTAATATACATGACATCTCCCCTGGTGTAAAAATAAAACGATACTGTTGCTAGTTAACATTTTGCCTTGCTAGCTGGGATCTTGGAATGGTAAAAAGTTGTATTACACAGTGTAGTAACCATCGGCGTGTAAATAAGTGTCCCTTGCTTGAAGCTTAACCAGCAAACATCATTCTGTGTGGCGATTTCCATTTGTAGCCTTTCCTTGCTGCCTGGGCAATCATTTTATTGCTGTTCAGTGGGTAGAGCTTGCTGTAAGCTGTAGCCACATTCCTTGCTGCCTGGGCAAACATTTTCTTGCTGTTCAGTGGGTAGAGCTCTCGCTAGTAGTGTAGTTACTTGCTGCTTGCTGTAATCTGTAGCCACATTCCTTGATGCCTGGGCAAACATTTTATTGCTGTTCAGTGGGTAGAGCTCTCGCTAGTAGTGTAGTTACTTGCTGTAATCTGTAGCCACATTCCTTGCTGCCTGGGCAAACATTTTATTGCTGTTCAGTGGGTAGAGCTCTCGCTAGTAGTGTAGTTACTTGCTGTAATCTGTAAGCTGTAGCCTTTCCTTGCTGCGTGGATCCTGGGGTTTTGTCCTCAGGTACGATGCTTATCACTCGTTGCCTCTCCCTAACCGAGTGGGGTGAATGGATAGGTGGGTGGGTGGGTGGATGGATGGGTGGATGGATGCATAAATGGGTGGGTGGATGGATGGATGGGTGGGTGGATGGATGGGTGGGTGGGTGGATGGATGGATGCATGGATGGATGAATGCATGGATGGATGGATCCTTACAGCCTAATATCCTCTGCTGGCTTTGTAAGGCCATTGATCATGAAACGTAATTAGGCCAAACAAACAAAAAATTGTGGTTAATGTAACATGGCAAATATCTATATAGGATTGGTAGATTGGCCTGAACTTTTTTTCTTCTTATTTTTAGAAGAGGCCAGATTGAACATTAAACAAACTTTTAAAAAACGCCGTTTTCTAGTCCATAATAGGCAGCACAGGGAGAAATCTGACGTCATTTCATCAACCAAACTGTTATTGATGAATGTGTACGTAGAATCCACAATGGTTTACAACTTATTGGCATTCATATGTAATGGCTTACAGGGGAAATAGTGGATAATTTTGAAATATTTTTATCATTCATCAACTTGACTGATGTTGGGTCAAGCCAGCACGGGTGAGGGTGGTAGTGGAAA
The DNA here is from genome assembly GCA_034096865.1 of Theodoxus fluviatilis. Taxonomy (NCBI): domain Eukaryota; kingdom Metazoa; phylum Mollusca; class Gastropoda; order Cycloneritida; family Neritidae; genus Theodoxus; species Theodoxus fluviatilis. The sequence goes on along the minus strand of JAWQFJ010008526.1, from coordinate 23,566 downwards.
TGGCAAAGGAAAAGTTGTAACTGCTTAGAGTCCAAAGTGAATAAGGTAGTTTTGTTTTAGAATGCATAGAGGAAGGAGGTGTGTGTGTGTTCTTCATTGCTGGTGTCAATTTTCGTAACAATAACAAAGTTTACGAAGTGAATAATGGGAGATGTTGGATTGCTTAAAGTTAGTGCTCATAGTATTGTCATGTTATTTATGTACTCATTTTTGCCTGTGATTTGGTCAAATAAATGGTTTTAATTGGATGTCGAACTCCCTGTTCATAGACTCTGTTATTGAAGAATAGAAATCATCTCTGTCACCCTGTGTGTGTGTATGTTCGTGTGATCTCTCTCTCACACGCATTCTGACGCATGAACGCGCGTGTGCACACATACGCACGCACATCATGCATACATACATACACAGCAACTCCATGAAATGCATTGTAAAGGACAGCCTACAGGCCGTCTCAGTTGATATTACCTGTAATATGGTTGCATACACTCATAACACTGTAAAGAAAACAGGAAACAAAAACGACAATTTGTTAACGTTTTATTGTTTGATAACGTATGAGTATCACGCAGATCGACACACATCTACTAGGTAAGAACGTTGTACGAACAAGCAATTTGAGACTGCTTGAAGTTACGGCTGCACACAACTATTGATGCACTACAACACTTGACTCCACAATATTGAATTTTGCTCAATGAATTTCCCAAACAGGCGAGCTAGGAATGCTTCAAAGTACCGTAGGAGTGATATTAATCATGCAACACCATCCCCCTGTGGGTTTGGGGTAAGAGTTGACCCACAGCGTCTCCCTACGCGATTCGTAAGAGGCGAATAACTAGGGTCATCGTGACTTGATTTGCGTTTACTATAAACTGTTCCAGTGATTTTCGTGCTTAATGGCTTTACATAGCCTACAAAGGCTGATAGGCCGTAAAACACTATCCATCCATCCATCTTGCAACACCGCAATCCAAACCGTCTTCAAACTATCCATGGAGTTTTCTGTACCGTAGGCCTATTTTGTCATGGGCATCTGGTTTGTACCTGCCATTTTGATTTGTTT
>JAWQFJ010008526.1:0-17500 GCA_034096865.1 Theodoxus fluviatilis | reverse complement strand
ACTTTGCCCTATATACCATGTATAGGTGAGGTATCCAATCTCAACAACTTCAGAGAAAATTGAGAAAATGTGAAAAATGGCTGTTTTTTTAGACAACATTTATGGCTCCTGCGACCTTGACCTTGAAGCAAGGTCAAGTCACTATGTATGTTTTTTGAGGCCTTGTCATCATACACCATCATGCCAAATTGGGTGTTGATAGACTTAATAATCTCCGAGAAAAATCCAACGTTAAAGGTTTAAACGGACGCCCGGACGCCCGGACGCCCGGACGGACGAAACGGGTGAGTACATAGACTCACTTTTGCTTCGCATGTGAGTCAAAAAGTCAAATTCAGAATCCGACTTCATCAGTTTCATACTTCAAGATGTTAGATTCTGATAAGACTAATTTCGCACTTGGAGATGTACCGTTTTTGACTTCTTCACTTTAATATTTAAAGATATAACTTTCAGTTCACTACCTTCACTCTCTTCTGTCAGCTCCTGGTTTTGTAACCTTCACGTTTTCAGGTATAGTTCTTGCGTCATCACTGTCGAATCTCATTACCTCACGTTCAGCAACTCAGTACGTGACTTTGCATATGTAGGGACTGTTGGCAAGGTTCTTGTCCGCCCATTTGACGGTGATGACGTAATATCCGGGAACGGTGACGTCATAGGTGACCTCATACAGGTTGTCCCCAGTGTAGGTGACGCTGGTTTCCTTAACGCAGTGGGCTCGAGGTCCGTACATGCCCACAGTCAAGCAGCCATTCCCGGGTAGCTCGGCCCACACCTGCAGAATATCATTCATTGCACAGGTGAGATTATTACACACCTGAATTCATACTCACCGTGAAGAAAGAAATGGAGAGGATGGATACACAGTAATTATGTAGTTTCGACTCATTGCTCTTTGAACACCTCGGTTGTAATTCACCCAACACATAAAAATGAGCTTCAAATGAGAAGTTGAGGTACTACAGTTATTTGAACGCACGCTTGGATCTGAGCGATCTGATGCAGTCCCCATGCCCCCTGGTGGCCTCTCTGGGTGCTTGGAGCAGCCCCTGGCTGAGCTACCGGAGCCGCCCCTGGCTGAGCTACTGGAGCAGGCCCCTGGCTGAGCTACCGGAGCAGCCCCTGGCTGAGCTACTGAAGCAGGCCCTTGGCCGAGCTACTGGAGCAGGCCCCTGGCTGAGTTACTGGAGCAGGCCCCTGGCCGAGCTACTGGAGCAGGTCCCTGGCTGAGCTACTGGAGCAGGTCCGTGGCTGAGCTACTGGAGCAGGCCCCTGGCTGAGCTACTGGAGCAGGCCCCTGGCTGAGCTACTGGAGCAGGTCCCTGGCTGAGCTACTGGAGCAGGCCCCTGGCTGAGCTACTGGAGCAGGCCCCGAAAGCCCAGCAGCCAGGGGGTCCAGCTGATGGGGGCTGGAGAGATGGGGGAGGGGGGGGGGGGGGGGGCCACTGAGCAGCTACAGCCGCATGTTACTAATTTTGCTGCTACAATGCACAGTGAAGGGAAAGTACGGCTGCAGTGTCTGACAGGATCTGAGATGGAGGACGAGGAGGAGGACGAGGAGGCAGACGAGGGGGAGGACGAGGAGGAGGAGGACTACAACGACTCGCCCCCCACCATCCCCGATTATAAGGAAGACAAACAATAAGTACAAAATCCTCTCACATTCACCCACCTGGAACATGTTCTGTATGCCCACGTGTCCGTAGAACAGTCCAGGACCAAAAGCGTAGCACTTGTCCACTCGGTAGGTCACTTTCTCCTTTGAGGGCCCCAGTTTTGACCCGTGTGCGGCAGCAACCCTTTGATCTGAGCCGACTTCTCTTTGATCTTCGCCGACTCCTTCTGCGGGCATCTCGAGGAAATTTTGGGCGTGGCCTACAGTTGGGCTCACAGGGGACATGGTTTGGGCTGGTTCTTCCGTCTCAGAATGCAAAGGGGAGTAACTCTCCTTGGAGGCGTGGTCCAGAAATGGCGCGAAGTCCGAGCCAGACCAAGAGGAGGAGCGATCTTCAGATGGGCAGCGTGACGTCATCATCCTGGAGTTTCGGAACGGAGACAGGTGAAGAGGGGAAAGCACCTGCGTTCTCGCGAACTGCTGGGGAGATAAAGATAAGAAGATGCTGACGTGGTGGCGGTGACCTATTGAGGAGTTTATTTAGATATCTCGACGATGTCATCCTAATTGCTTGCAACCCTGTGTCGTAAATCTGTCCGTACATATAATTCTGTCTGAGCGTAAATACTTACACTTGGTGAATATCTACGATGCACCTATCCCTCTGTGTGGCTGTATTAGCTTTGGTTCAACGTCTACGGCGTGCCAAAAGCAAAACAAAATAATTTACAGGAACTTCTCTTCCCTTCCATCCTGGCTAAAATACACACAGTTCCTGGCAGTCCACCCCCCAGTGCTTTCCCCTCTTGCTTGAGTACACGGTCAGCCCCTTAGCCTCCACTTCGACAGGCGGAGATAGGCGGAGATAGGCGGAGATAGGCGGAGACAGGCGGAGATAGGCGGAGATAGGCGGAGACAGGCGGAGATAGGCGGAGACAGGCGGAGACAGGCGGAGATAGGCGGAGATAGGCGGAGATAAGCAAGCATGCTTTGGGGTTGGACGATGTCCGAGGCGCAGTGCCGGGGTTCTATTCCTGGGACGCGAGAAATCTGGATTTATAAAAATATCTTGAGTATGGATGGAGTGGTTTCATCTGACGTCATCAGTGTGTGCATGGCTGGCTGGCTGGAGTTCTGTGGGCTATCAGCCTGTGTGGGCTATTTTAGTCCATTTGTGCATGGCGGACAAAACGCCCTCCAGTAAGTGTACAATGCAAGCTGTTCGCTCCCATTTGTCAACCTCGAAGTAAAATTGCCCACGGGGCTTCTATTGGCTTCGACAAGGACTATGCTGCTACTCCTATAGATCTGCGAATCCCTTCCACTGTCGGGCCACACTAGTGGACTCATCCGAGGAAAGGGGTGCAATGTTGGTCGTTTAATTCGCAGTGACTCCCACAGAATGACAACCAAATTATTACGTGCTTGCTAGCTCACATAGGCAATCTTGGACTGTTATTCTGCCCACAGAATGACAATAGAGTGTGAATGATTGACCAACTGGTGTACACAATGTGCTTTCAGCTGAATTGGGTTACGATAAATATTACATTTGCAGCAGTCGTCAAGGCTATTCGGCTGTTTCGAGCATAAACACCTATGCAAAAACGCAGCCAATCAGATGCCGTGGCCCGCTAGCAGAGCGAGGTCCCCACCCCTCTCCTCAGACGAGTCCACTAGTGTGGCCCGTCAGTGGAAGGGATCCACCTATCTGTGCTATCACCGCCATTACTACCATACATTCATCATCAAAGTCGGCGTACTCATAACTGATGCTGTCCATGCTCCACATTGCCAGCTCACCTGGTTCAGTTCCTCAGAGAAGGACGCCAGGCTGCGCGGCGAATCTGGTGACATCACCAGTGTCGGCTTGACCTTGACCCCGTTCTTGCCGGCCTTGACATCGCCCTGGTTTGCGGAGGGAATGTCAAGGTTACGAAAAGCCTCCAGCTCTCCAATAAGTTCCTCTCTGTGTGCCTTGTTGATGCCAAAACCCTGGACAAGAGTGGAGGGAAAAAATGCGCCCAACGTGACAAGGATGTTGTTGTTCTGCCGTGCACCTTAAGGAAATTCAGCATTCTTGCATAAAAGGCTGCTGAAATTGGCAAATATATCACGGTGATTTCGATCTGGCTGCAGAGATGAAAGTAACGGTTATGGTAGTGGTGGTAGCAGGAGGTAGAGAGGGAGGGAGGCAGAGAGGGAGGCAGGGAGGGAGGGAGGGAGGCAGGCAGGGAGGCAGGGAGGCAGGGAGGGAGGGAGGGAGGCAGGCAGGGAGGGAGGGAGGGAGGGAGGGAGGGAGGGAGGGAGGGAGGGAGGGAGGGAGGGAGGGAGGGAGGAGGAGTTGTTGGGATGGAAAATAGGTCACGGTGATTTCAGTATGGCTTTAGAAATGGAAGTAATGGTTATGGTGGCGGTAGTAGTAGTAGCAGCAGCAGCAGCAGTAGTAGTAATAGTAGTAGCAGCAGCAGCAGCAGCAGTAGTATTAGGAGTATTAATAGGAGGAGGAGGAGGAGGAGGAGGAGGAGGAGGAGGAGGAGGAGGAGGAGGAGGAGGAGGAGGAGGAGGAGGAGGAGGAGGAGGAGGAGGAGGAGGAGGAGGAATGATGGTGGTGGTGGTGGTGGTGGTGATGGTGGTGGTGGTGGTGGTAGTAGAAGTAGTAGTAGTAGTAGTAGTAGTAGTAGTAGTAGTAGTAGTAGTAGTAGTAGTAGTAGTAGTAGTAGTAGTAGTAGTAGTAGTAGCTTGTGTGTTGAAACCATGTACGTCTGCCGTGTCTTATTGGTTTCGCCTGTGTCAAGTTGTTGCTGTGGTGTGTTGCTTTGGGCTTGGCCTGCTTGTGTGTTTATGCATTGTATGTGTACTGTGCCTGATTTTGCTTTACTTGTGTCTGGCATCATTTATATGTTTCATGTCTTTCATGCCTGTAGAGCGCTTTGAGCATGTAAATGAAAATGCGCTGTATAAATAAACTTTAGTAGTAGTAGTAGTAGTAGTAGTAGTAGTAGTAGTAGTAGTAGTAGTAGTAGTAGTAGTAGTAGTCAGAGGAGGAGGAGCTGGAGCAGTAGGAGGAGCAGGAGCAGAAGCAGGAGCAGGAGAGCTGTAAGTTTGTTGTGAGAGAGACATCGTTAATACGATAATTTGACTTACTATAACATATTCATTCGCCTTTTCATTCTGTCATCACACACACACACACACGCACACATACACACACATGCGCGCGCGCGCGAACACACACACACACACACACTTTATCACGGTAATTAAAGGTAAATATTGGCGAAGGGAAACAACTCTTACATGATAAGACTCTTCAGTGCTGGTACTGGAAAACGGGTAGATTCCTCTCAGCATGGATACGGGAACACGATCAATTCCGCCGTCAGGGTCACGTGCCAAGTCAAACGCGTTGTCACTTCCGGCGTGACTTCCGCTATCTGACATCAGTGGCGACCCCATGCGGGCAAGATCATCACATGACCTGTGTAAAGGGAGCCCACTCTGTACACCACAGTTCCTTGCAAATGAATGATAAAACACGACAACGTGGGCAGGGGTGGGGGTTGGGGATGGGGGAGTAGAGGGAGGGAGAGAGACACAGAGAGAGAGAGAGAGAGAGAGAGAGAGAGAGAGAGAGAGAGAGAGAGAGAGAGAGAGAGGGAGGGAGAGAGAGAGAGAGAGAGGGAAAGAGAGAGAGGGAGGGGGGGGGGGGGGGGCGGGGAGGGAGGGGACAGAAAGACAAAGACAAACACACGCATACACGTACAGACACTCACACACACATACGCACGCACGCACGCACGCAAGCAAGCAAGCACACGCGCGCGCACACACACACACACACACACATGCAATCACGCACTCACACACATACATGCGCGCGCACTCACACACATACATGCGCGCGCACTCACACACACACACACACACACACACACACATACATGCGCGCGTACACACACACACACACACACTCTCACACACATACACAACACACACACACACACACACACACACACACACACCCCACACACACACACACTCCACCCACCCAGACACCCCCAACCCCTCCACACACACATTCTCTCGAATACCTACTATCACCACTCACACAATTACCTGGAATGAGAGAAGGCTGGGTCGAGGACGGAGAGAGAGAAGGAGGAAGAGGAGGACGAGTTCATTTCTCCAAGGGCAAGGTGCCACACATTCGGATCTCGGCTGGAGATTCTCCTCAGGAGCCTCGTTCTGGTCAGAAGCTTGCGCCTGCGCGAAGTGGACGACTGGCTGCAGTTGAGCTCTGAATCCGAGTAGCTTGTCTCCTGGAGAAGGTGAAGGAAGATGGTGGAAAGGCTGTAAGAAGGGAAGGACTTCTGCAAGCAGTCCACACTTATGGTCTCGTTCCAGAGGGAGGGGTGCGGGAAATGCAGCGATTATTCGGGGGATGATGATGATTGTGTGTGTGTGCGTGTGTGTGTGTGTGTGTGTGTGTGTGTGTGTGTGTGTGTGTGTGTGTGTGTGTGTGTGTGAGTGTGTGTGTGTGTGTGAGAGAGTATGTGTGAGTGTGTGTGGTGTGTGTGTGTGTGTGTGTGTGTGTGTGTGTGTGTGTGTGTGTGTGAGTGTGTGTGATGTGTGAGTGTGTGAGAGTGTGTGTGGTGTGTGTGTGTGTGTGTGTGTGTGTGTGTGTGTGTGTGTTTGTGTGTGTGTGTGCATGCATGCGTGCGTGTGTTTGTGTGTGAGTGTGTGTGGTGTGTGTGTAACAGTGTGTGTGGTGTGTGTGAGCGTGTGTGGTGTGTGTGAGAGTGTGTGTGTTTGTGTGTGCATGCATGCCTGCGTGTGTTTGTGCGTGAGTGTGTGTGGTGTGTGTGTGTGTGTGTGTGTGTGAATTGCGTGCGTGTGTTTGTGTGTGAGTGTGTGTGGTGTGTGTGTGAGAGAGTGTGTGGTGTGTGTGTGTGTGTGTGTGTGTGTGTGTGTGTGTGTGTGTGTGTGTGTGTGTGTGTGTGTGTGTGTGTGTGTGTGTGTGTGTGTGTGTGTGTGTTGTGTATGTGTGTGAGAGTGTGTGTGTGTATATATGTGTGTGTGCGTGCACGCGCGCATGTATGTGTGTGTGTGTGTGTGTGTGTGTGTGTGTGAGTGTTGTCTTGTTGTTGCTGCTACTATTGTTGTTGTTGTTGCTCCTACTATTGTTGTTGTTGTTGCTATTGTTGTTCCTGTTGCTGCTACTATTGTTGTTGTTGTTGCTGCTATTGTTCTTGTTACTGCTACTATTGTTGTTGTTGTTCTTGTTGCTGCTGCTACTATTGTTGTTGTTGTTCTTGTTGCTGCTACTACTATTGTTGTTGCTATTGTTGTTGTTGTTGTTGCTGCTATTGTTCTTGTTGCTGCTACTATTGTTGTTGTTCTTGCTGCTGTTGCTACTATTGTTGATGTTGTTCTTGCTGTTGCTGCTACTATTGTTGTTCTTGTTGTTGCTGCTATTGTTGCTCTTGTTGTTGCTGCTACTACTATTGTCGTTGTTGTTGCTGATATTGTTGTATTGCTTTTGTTGTTGCTGCTACTATTGTTGTTGTTGCTGCTATTGTTCTTGTTACTGCTACTATTATTGTTGTTGCTATTGTTGTTGTTGTTCTTGCTGCTGTTGCTACTATTGTTGTTGTTGTTCTTGCTGCTGTTGCTACTATTGTTGTTGTTGTTCTTGTTGCTGCTACTACTGTTGTTGTTGCTATTGTTGTTGTTGTTCTTGCTGCTGTTGCTACTATTGTTGTTGTTGTTCTTGATGTTGCTGCTACTATTGTCGTTGTTGTTGCTGCTATGGTTGTTGTTGTTCTTGTGTCTTCTGCTACTACTATTGTTGTTGCTCTTGTTGTTGCTGCTGCTGCTATTGTTGTTGTTGTTGCTGCTGCTGTTGCTACTATTGTTGATGTTCTTGATGTTGATACTACTATTGTTGTTGTTGTTTCTATTGTTGCTGTTGTTCTTGCTGCTGTTGTTACTATTGTTGATGTTGTTCTTGATGTTGCTGCTACTATTGTTGTTCTTGTCATTGCTGCTATTGTTACTCTTGTTGTTGCTGCTACTATTGTTGTTGTTGCTGCTGCTACTTTTGTTGTTGCTCTTGTTGTTGCTGCTATTGTTGTTGCTCTTGTTGCTGCTGCTGCTACTGTTGTTGCTGCTGCTGCTACTATTGTTGTTGTTTTTGTTGCTGCTGCTACTATTGTTGTTGTTTTTGTTGCTGCTGCTACTATTGTTGTTGCTCTTGTTGCTGTAGCTGCCACTATTGTTGTTACTGCTGCTACTGTTGTTGCTGCTGCTACTATTGTTGCTGTTGTTCTTGTTGCTGCTTCTACTATTGTTGTTGTTGTTCGTGTTGCTGCTTCTACTATTGTTGTTGTTGTTCTTGCTGCTGTTGCTACTATTGTTGATGCTGTTCTTGATGTTGCTGCTACTATTGTCGTTCTTGTTGCTGCTATTGTTGCACTTGTTGTTGCTGCTACTATTGTTGATGTTGCTGCTGCTACTATTGTTGTTACTCTTGTTGTTGCTCTTGTTGTTGCTGCTGCTACTATTGTTGTTGTTGTTGCTACTATTGTTGATGTTGTTCTTGATGTTATTGCTACTATTGTTGTTGTTTCTGCTGCTACTATTGTTGTTGTTGTTGCTATTGTTGCTGTTGTTCTTGCTGCTGTTGCTACTATTGTTGATGTTGTTTTTGATGTTGCTGTTACTATTGTTGTTCTTGTTGTTGCTGCTACTATTGTTGTTGTTGCTGCTGCTTCTATTGATGTTGCTCTTGTTGTTGCTGTTGCTACTATTATTGTTGCTCTTGTTGCTGTAGCTGCTAATATTGTTGTTGCTCTTGTTGTTGCTGCTACTATTGTTGTTGTTGCTGCTGCTTCTATTGATGTTGCTCTTGTTGTTGCTGTTGCTACTATTATTGTTGCTCTTGTTGCTGTAGCTGCTAATATTGTTGTTGCTCTTGTTGTTGCTGCTGCCACTATTGTTGATGTTGCTCTTATTGTTATTGCTGCTACTATTGTTGTTGTTGTTGCTGCTGCCACTATTGTTGATGTTGCTCTTATTGTTATTGCTGTTACTATTGTTGTTGTTTTTGTTGCTGCTGCTACTATTGATGTTGGTCTTGTTGTTGTCGCTGCTACTATAATATATGTTGCTACTATTGTTGATGCTGCTACTATTGTTGTTCTTGTTACTGCTATTGTTGTTAGTGTTGTTTACCTCTGCCTGATGCAGACCGCCAGCCGGTGCCGACTCAGAGCTGGAACTTTCCCTAGACAGGACTCGCCTGACAGTGTCATGGACTGCTGCCTCTATGACGTCCAGAGTGAGACGGTACTCCCCCGCCTCCGTCTCCTGGGGCAGTCAGGGAGGAAGCAGTTTAGAAGGAAAACATCCTCTTTCTCTAATCATTGTCATTTTCCTCTCTAGGAAAGTTTCGTTTCACTTTCTACCATGTGATATGTGCACAGGTGGTGTGTGAGTGTGTGTGTGTGTGTGTGTGTGTGTGAGTGTGAGTGTGTGTGTGCGTGAGTGTGTGTGTGTGTGTGTGTGTGTGTGTGTGCATGAGCTTGTATGTTTGTTTACTTGAGAGTCTGTGTGCTCGCTGTGTGTGTGTGTGTCCGTTGGCGAATCTGCGTTTCTGTATGTGTATCTTTGTGTGTGTATGCCCGTGTATCAGTGTGTGCGCGTATGCGCAAGCGTGTATTTATTTGTGTTCGCGTGTCTGTCTCTGTTATGAGACAGTCAGTCAGTCAGTCAGTCTATCTGTGTGTGTGTGTGTGTGTGTGTGTGTGTGTGTGTGTGTGTGTGTGTCTGTGTGTGTCTGTCTGTCTGTCTGTGTGTGTGTGTGTGTGTGTCTGTGTGTGTGTGTGTCTGTCTGCGCGTGTGTGTGTGTGTGTGTGTGTGTGTGTGTGTGTGTCTGTCTCTCTCTCTGTGTATGTGTGTGTGTGTGTTTTTGTTTGTCTCTTTCTCTCATTTTTATAAAATCCTGCATAGTGGTTTGTAGGTTATTTTACTGTTGCAATGGGCCGAAGGCATCTCTCTGTCCCTGTCTCTCTGTCCCTGTCTTTCTCTCTCTGTTCTCCCCCCCCTCTCTCTCTCTCTCTCTGTCCCTGTCTCTCTCTCTGTCCCTGTCTCTCTGTCCATGTCTCTCTGTCCCTGTCTCTCTGTCCCTGTCTCTCTGTCCCTGTCTCTCTGTCTCTGTCTCTCTCTGTCCCTGTCTCTCTGCCCCTGTCTCTCTCTCTCTGTCCCTCTCTCTCTCTCTGTCCCTCTCTCTCTCTCTCTGTCCCTCTCTCTCTGTCTCTCTCTCTCTCTCTCTCTGCCTCTCTCTGTGTCCCTGTCTCTCTTTTTGTCCCTGTCTCTCTCTCTCTGTCCCTGTCTCTCTCTCTGTCCCTGTTTCTCTCTCTGTCCCTGTCTCTCTCTGTCCTCTCTCTCTCTCTGTCCCTCTCTCGCTCTGTCCCTGTCTCTCTCTCTGTCCCTGTCTCTCTCTGTCCCTGTCTCTCTGTCTCTCTGTCCCTGTCTCTCTCTCTCTCTCTCTCTGTCCCTGTCTCTCTGTCCCTGTCTCTGTCCCTGTCTCTCTGTCCCTCTCTCTGTCCATATCTCTCTCTCTCTGTCCCTGTCTCTCTATCTCTGTCCGTCTCTCTCTCTGTCCCTGTCTCTCTCTCTCTGTCCCTGTCTCTCTCTTCCCTGTCTCTCTCTCTGTCCCTGTCTCTCTCTGTCCCTGTCTCTCTCTCTCTGTCCCTGTCTCTCTCTCTCTCTGTCCCTGTCTCTCTCTGTCCCTGTCTCTCTCTCTGTCCCTGTCTCTCTCTCTGTCCCTGTCTCTCTGTCTCTGTCTCTCTCTCTGTCCCTGTCTCTCTCTCTGTTCTTGTCTATCTGTCCCTGTCTCTCTGTCCCTCTGTCCCTCTGTCCCTCTCTCTCTCTCTCTCTCTCTCTCTCTCTCTCTCTCTCTCTCTCTCTCTCCACCCCCCTCACTTCCTACCTGCGAGGAGGAAGAGCTGTAGATGAGCTGGGGGTCCAGGTCAATAGACCAAGGGTAAGGACGTCTGTGGATTCTCCTGTGGCCGGACAGGATATTCTGGGTTGCGGAAATCCCACCCACCAGTCCCTGGCCACGCCTCCTGATGACGTAACAATCATGATTGGCAGGTTAGAGGTGAATAGGGCAAGAGGTGAAGAGGTGTAGAGGGCAAGAGGTGAAGAGGTGAAGAGGTGAAGAGGGCAAGAGGTGAAGAGGGCAAGAGGTGAAGAGGTGAAGAGGTGAAGAGGGCAAGAGGTGAAGAGGTGAAGAGGGCAAGAGAGCAAAGAGCGAGATGTCTCGCCACCCCGAAGAGCGGGTCGCATGAACGGCATAACCGGAGACTAAGGCCGCGTTCCATTAGGGCGATGCTTACACCAACTTTGCCGATGTTTGACTTGCCGAAAGTGATTTTGGGATTTGCTGCAAGCGTCCTAAGTTTGAAATAACATCGCTGATCATGTTCATTTAGGTCCAGTGTACGGTTTTTCATTAGGGTCAATGATACATCCTGATTGGCTGGTTAGAAAAAATATTTTGCACCTGGAAGCTTGTTCCTTTCTGTAGTTACGAGTAAGTAGGCTAAACCTTGTCTGCCTTTCCCCCCCCCCTTTTATTTGGAAGCGAATATTCATTTTACTGGTACAGATATTAGAAACTGCAGCCAAAGAACAGAACTAGTTTCTCAAAGCTGTGTAAAGACTACATCAAAGTGCATTTAGATTACTTCTTTATTTAAATCGAACTGTGCTTAGAACGAGCAAGGTCCGCCGATTTCCGGTCGTGAAGCTACATGATAATACGAGGCTGATCTTGTGACTCAGTGGTGTGGGCAGTGACGTATGCATAATTATCACTCCAGGCAGGTGCAGCCAATTTATATGCAACGGTCCATCGTGTGTGTGTGTGTGTGTGTGTGTGTTTGTGTGGATGTATACATGTGTGTGTGTGCACACGTGTGTGTGTGTGTGTGTGTGTGTGTGTGTGTGTGTGTGTGTGTGTGCGTGCATGCAAGCTTGTGTGAGTGTGCGTTTGCGCGCGCGTATGTGTGCTGTCTTTCTGTCACTGATTGTCATCAATTACCATCAAAGAATAGGCCGTGGCTCTATAACCAGGTGGTAAAGTGTAAAGCTGCTTGAACACCAGAGATGGGTGACAAGGTGGTTTACCTTCACTCGTGCTCACCTGGAAAGTACAGCATGGCTCTGAATGTTAGAGGATGACGGAAAGCGACCTTGCCAAACTGTCAACCTTCCGCACGGCAAACCTCCGGAGAATCCTGCTAATCATCTGGGCCCGTATCCAGAACGGCGATTTATCTTTTTAACACTCGACTTATCCCCTAACCCCGGGTTATCTTGATCGGTTAGATAAGGTACGCTCGTCGGAGGATCCTAGGTTGCGCTTTGCTATATATACTGGTTTCCAGCCAAGGGAGAGCGGAACAGACAGTTGGAATCGTCTGAGTTTATTTTAGAGATAAATCGGGGTTAAAATAACTCGCCGTTCTGGATACGGGCCCTGGTCCAACTCCATTTTTAACCAACACCCACTCGTCCAGTGCAGCCAAAAAGTATGGGCACCACAGTCTCTAGTTGCCTTGGGCAAAGGCTGTTGTTATTTGTCGACTCCAGCCAAAAACCAAGGCTACAGCAAAATGTTGTTATGTTGTACTGTGATGTGGGGATTATCTTCAGCCGTGGTAAGCTCCTAACATAACAACTAGCATTCTCTGGAGACAGAGATCAAATCCCCTGAAGACGGAGTGTGGCTGACTATATGGCGGGGTGTTCAAAAACAGTCACACACGCAATCATCTCACCCACTTGGATGATCCTGGGAGTGTTTAGCCCAGGTACGCAACAACAACAACAACAACAACAACAGTCTCTAGAAAGCAATGGAGCTGGTTCGGGCACGATATCTCGGGAGATCCAGACTGCAGCACGCGGACTGCCCTCCACCGGACACCAGCAGGGAAACGGAAAAGAGGAAGGAAGACCCTAGAACACCTGGCGGTGATTGGTGGAGGGGGAACTCAAGGTTCTGAAGCACACTTGGAGGAGTGCTCAGAAGCTGGCCCAGAACGGAAAGGAGTGGCGAAACTTTGTTGCCGTCTTACATGCTCTTGGGTATAAGAGTGAGTGAGTGAGTGAGTGAGTGAGTGAGTGAGTGAGTGAGTGAGTGAGTGAGTGAGTGAGTGAGTGAGTGAGTGAGTGAGTGAGTGAGTGAGTGTGAGTGAGTGAGTGAGTGAGTGAGTGAGTGAGTGAGTGAGTGAGTGAGTGAGTGAGTGAGTGAGTGAGTGGGTGGGTGGGTGAGTGGGTGGGCGGGTGGGTGAGTGGGTGGGTGGGCGAGCGAGCGAGTGAGCACCTGAAGAACTGGATGTCATCTGCAAGGATGCCAGAGTCCTGGGTGTCGACAGTGGACTGCCGATGTGGCCCCTCCCTGCCCTCCTCCCCCTCGGGACTGTCCCCATGTGACACACTCTTGTCCAGCCAGTCCGCCACTGTCCATACGCCCCCGCCCACTGTGGATGGACTGAAAAAGAGAGGACAAATTAATGACGAGAACTAAGATGATTGCGACAAAACTAAAAGTGATGGTGATCACGACAAAACTAAAAGTGATGGTGATCACGACAAAACTAAAAGTGATGGTGATCACGACAAAACTAAAAGTGATGGTGATCACGACAAAGATATTGAAAATACAGAAGAAGCCATGAACAAAAACGATGGGGAGGAACAGGGGAAAAAGGAAAAGATGGAAGAGGAAGATAAAAAAGGAAGACGGGGAAAAGGAGGACTAGGAAAAGTGGGGGAAAAGAAAGGAAGTAGGTAAAAAAGGAAAAAGAAGGAAGAGGATAGAGAAGGAGGAGGAGGAGGAGGTGGAGGAGGAGGAGGAGGAGGAGGAGGAGGGAGGAGGAGGAGGAGGAGGAGGAGGAGGAGGAGGAGGTAGGAGGAGGCAGGAGGGAGGAGGAAGGAAGAGGAAGGAGGAAGAAGGTAGGAGGAGGAAGGAGGAGAGGAGGGTCGGAGGAGGATACAGGAGGAAGAAGTCGAGTGAGCGAGAGAAGAGAGGAGGAGTAGTCAAGGAGGAAGTAGGAGGAGGAGAAGAGGGAGGAGGAAGAAGGAGGAGGAGAAGGAGGGATGAACAAGGGAAGGGATTTAATTGGCAGGGAGGGATGAGGTGCTTAGGACAGAGAAGAGAAAGAATGTTGTACGAGGACGGAGGAGAAGGAGAGGAGAAGGAGTGTAAGTCGAGATAGGAGGAGGTAGTCGCGAAAGGAGATAAGGAGGAGTGAGGGTAGGAATAGAGAGGGAGGAGGGAGGAGGGAGGAGGAGGCGGAGGGGGGGAGGGAGGAGGGGGTAGGAGAGGGAGGAGGAGAGGAGGAGGGAGGGTGGAGGAGGGGTGGAGGCGGTAGGGCGGAGGGAGGGAGGAAGAAAAGAAGGAAAGCGAGAGAGGGAGGAATAGCACACAAGAGAAGGAGAGAGGTAGGGAGGCGGAGGAGGAGGCGGATGTTTCTGAGGATAGGAGGACGGATGGAAGGAAAAGGAGGAATTGGAGAAGGAGGAAGGGGAGGAAAACGACATGGCAGGCACAGAGTGAGGCGAAGGTAGGAGAAAGGAGAAAGTAGGGGGGTAGAGAAGACAGAAGGGGGAGTCAACAGGAGGAAGGAACGGGTATGTAGGGAATGGCTGAAAGTTGCTAGAAAGAGCTAAATCAAAAGGAATGAATTGAAGAGCGACTCCGAAGGAGTAACGGAGTTGATGGTCGAGAAATTCTTCTATGTATAAGAGAAAGCATTATTAAACTATATGCAAAGTCAATGGAGGATGTAAGAATAAAGGCATACATTTAGGGGGGCGTGTAAGGAGCGCTAACCACACACCCTTGGGCGGAGATGCGGAAAGGGTGGGGGAGTGGCAGGGGAACAGGGGGGATAAGGAGCGCATTGTGAGTGTCGTGTTGCAGGCTGCGGCGGGAGAGATGAGTAGTGGAAGTGTAAGGGGGGCTGGGATCAGAGACGTGGGGGGGGCATGAGGCGGGGAGGGCGGAGGGAGGAGGGCTAAGTGGACTGGAGATGAAGGAGGGGGGGGAGACAGGACGAAGGGGAGAGCAGTAGAAGAAGGCGGCGGCGTGATCAAGTTTACAGGACGGGAGTGTAGGTGTGGGGGAGGTAGGAGAGGGGGTGTAGGACGTGTTCAGGCGGCGTATGCAGGAAGGGAGTAGAGGAGGGGGGAAGGAGCTACGGTGAGGAGAGCCATAAGGATAGAGGAGGTGGGGGGGGAAACTGTTGGAGGACGGCGCGTGGTGAGGTGCTGAAGGGCGGGGAGGAAAAGAGTGATGGGAGTGGGGGGGGCGGGATACGAGAAGGCGGGAAGTAGGTAGGCGGGGATGAGCGGCTTATGTTGAAGTGGTGCATACAGGGGGCAGGCCGAAATTAGCTGAAGAGGTGGATGGAGTGGGAGGGCGGCGGTTTTTTCGGCGGAGGCGGCGTAGAGGGGACGGAAGGAGGACAGGACGGGAGGGCAGGGAGGCAGAAGGAGCATGGATGTGAACATAGGGGGGATATATGGGGTGGGTCGCGTGAGGAGGCGGCGTGGGATTTGCATGGGTCGGGAGTGGGACGGGGGGAACTGTGTTCGCAACTTACTCTCGTGTCGCGATGGGTAGGAGGAGTGGAAAAAAGGTGAGTAGCCAACAATCAACAAGGAGGCGGAGGAGAGGGGAGGGGGAGTGTGAAATTGGGAGTAGGTGTATGTGAGTGACAGGACTGCGGGGGTGTAGGATGAGATGAAGTTGGGGGATGAAGGGGTATGGGTGGGGAAGTGGCGGGAGTACAAGAGGAGGAGAGATTAAGGAGGGAGGGAGGAAGGAGGTAAGGAGGGAGGGGGAATGAGTGTAGAGTGCGGGATTGTGGTTAATTAGAGGAGACTGGGGGGGGGAATCTGGGGGCGTCATGGTTAGGTTGGATGATTGGACGGTTGGAGGAAGTGTGGTTGAGTGATGTGGGTAGCATAGGGCGTATATGTAGTATTAGGATATGGACTGATGGAATCTTGACTGTGATTTTTATACAGAGTTTGTATTGTGGGCTAGTGTATATGTGGATTTTGGTCGCAAGTGGTTGTTATTATTGTGACGGAGCAAGCAAGTAGATTGGTTGGGGGCTGCATGTATTGCAAATTTCAGGGGGGTTTAATATTATGAGTGAGGTATGTATAGGTTGCAGTGAAGGAAGTGATTGTGGAGACGATGTAATTAATGTCATCTGGTAATTCAGTAGTAGAGTCTGCTAGTAGGATTAGGGATTATTAGGAGGAAGAAGAAATTAAGAATAAGAATAATAAGATAAGAATAATAAGAAAAGAATAAGAAGAGAGAAGGAATCATAATGAAAAAGAAGAATAATAATAATAAGAAATGTGCTAGACCAAGACGTACAGCATTGTACCTGTCAAAAGACACAAACACTTCTAATTAAATGGTCTCCACGAGTATAACTTATCTCAAATATTTGAAACCGATGTCACACTGATCGTGGCGAGCTCACTAGACGACGACTAACTTCAAAAGAACTAGACTTGAATATGGATAACTATTTATTATTATTTCATGATGATGAATTGTCAACTTGACGACATGAGAATGGCTGTTGGGCCTAATGAATTGTTGGACATCGGAGCTTGAGGCGGCTCATGAGGAGAATGATGGGGGAGGGGACTTGAATTGTGAATTTCCGCGACGCGCCCCAGAGTGCCTTTTTTGTATCTGCTGATTAATGATGCTGATGAGCTGCACTGATGTATGGATGATGTCTTGATCAAAAAACGACGGCATCCCTGCTTTGCTTAGACTGCGCGGCTGTGCTTAGGTCTGCTTGCGATCGGTGGCTGGATGGAGGGTCCATGCGAAGGATGCTGGGCTGGATCTGATGAGAATGCGCTCCGATGATGCACGCGACAGATGACTGACGGATGCGGATTACTGATGTATTATCTTCGTCTCCACCGAACCGACCACGTTCAGCACCCATCTCAAAGGCGGAAGGACAGGGCTGTGCAATACCACAGTAGCAGAGACACGATAGATTACATAAGAGGGAGCAGCTCCTATCGATCGAATCCACCTTCCTCCAATACGTCAGATCTGGTCACTGCGCCATACTCGTAGCATCATTCCTGATACAATAGCGCAGGCAGCCGCAGCAGCAGCCAAAGAGGTAGGAATCGCAAAGTTTGACGGGTGCTGCATGGTGTTCCGAAGGCCCGGAGAGGGACGTGAGAAGAGTTAAAGCGCAGTGTGCAGCAGCAGCATCAAATAGTCCATCGAATGCGACTTCATTCGACAACATCATCAGGTGCAATCAACATCATTGCCTTTCTCTAATCATCGACGATTTTCACAGTCTCAATCATATAGCAACACATCGGGTCGTCGGTCAAGCATTCATCATCATCCAGATCACTCATCATCATCTTCATCAACTCATCACCATCTCATCATCATCAGCATCCACATCATCGTCGTCCGGTCCTTCGGGTACGTGTTGTGTCAGTCCCGTCGTACGTCGTCGTCAACATAGGGTATTGTGTAGTAGGTCGGTTCGTGGTGGGTGAAGTCTTACCCCCCCCTGTTCTTTTTCTTTCTTTCTTGAGTTTTACTCTTCTTCTTGGATTATTCGCCGTTTCTTTTTGAACCTTCCACCTGGTTGTGTATCTTTCGTCTTTTCTTTCTTCTCTTTTCTTCTTATCTATGTAGTCTGTCTTTAAACTGGTTCTTGGCTTCTTCTTTCTGCTTTTCCTTTCTTGTTTTTTCTGGCTTAACGTATCACATTTTTCTTCATTGAC